>JAOVVI020012535.1:0-12194 GCA_028571085.2 Nepenthes alata | reverse complement strand
ATTTGAAATAATAATTACTCAAAAAGGTAAAAAAATTAATAATAAAGAAAAGATAGTTTAAATATACCTGTCTTAAACTTGAAATTAGTAAAAATCTCTTAGACTCCTCTTAGCTTTCTTCTTTTACAACCTTCTCTCCCTATTTCTCTCTCTTCCTATTTTCTTATTATTTCTTTTCTCTTCAAAACTATGTGAAAATGACTAAAAATCAACCAAAGAGACCTTATATGAAAAATTAGTGCATGTGTACCCGTCAAATATGTATCAGGCATCAATATATTAACCATTCGACACCCTAACATTCTCTAAGCGTGCATTAAGCACCCATATTTTGTCTCAAATATGTATATGTGTTCCTTTAACTTACATTGGGTATGACTATTCTATCCAAAATATACATGAGTACCCTAGAGGAGTCCTTTAGACGTAATCTTACTATCTAAAATACGCATATGCATAGATCAGGTGCTAATTAGGCATTACACGATCTAACTTATTACAATTTTAACCTAAAATCTCAATTAATTTTAATAATTTTATTAACTTAATTTAATTAATATCATTAAATAATAAAATTAAGACCCATACCTTACACTATAGGTTTTAAATAGTAGTGTATTAGTATAAGGTTAGCAAAAAAACATATAGCCCAATTTTCAAGGTTGCCATTTGATTAGTTAGTATACCAGTCATGGTCCTCGGTTCTTAATTTTTTTTTTTATTTTTGATATGGTCCTTCGATTTTCTTGCTTTATATATGTGTTTGCATGTTTTGCTCGTCGTATGTTTTTTGCACATTCCACATATTTTGAATATTTGCATATATTAAATAGTTTATATGAAATCATGGTTTAGAACGTATTTACCAAAATTGGACATTTAGATTTTTACATGTGGTTTATGATTTTTCTTTCTTTTATCTGTTTTATTCACGCTTATTCATTTAATATATATACATATATATTTTATTAAGTATTAGACTCATATTTTAAATATTTTTAAAATACTTTCAAATTAGTGGGTAGTGAACTCTTGTATGGTTTGGATAGAAAATTGTTTAAGAATTTGTTTAGTTTGTATTTATAATATTGTGGTTTGTTTTAGATTTAATGTATTAAATAAGATTTATTTTTTAAGTTCCATAGTTTGGTATTCAAGTCAATATGCCTGATGAAGTTATATACGGTATTTCATTACGGGGATAATTTAGCCAGTCTTATTACCACTGCGATTTATAATTAATTATGTTATAGGCCAACTTAGCAATCAAGTGATCCGTGAGCCAAGATGCATAACCCCACGGGCTGCATCCAAAGTACATGTGCAAATGGGCAGGGTTCAAGCAATAGTCACCCTATCCTCAGCCATTTCAACCCAGCCCTCAACCTCAGTGGCCCTGTAATCCAGTAGGCCAGCTCTTTCTCCAGTTCTCTCACCTTCCCCTCGGCAGCAAGGACTCTTGCAGCTAAGGCTTTTTCCACTTTAGATCAAAGGTAAGACCTTGATAGGTGCTCAACTTCTTACTCCAGGTATGGGATCCTATTTCTGACCTGGCTGAGCATGGCCAATAACTGCAACATGACGAGAGTTAGCAAATATCATTATGTAACAGTACTCAAGTCAAAATTAACGAGGATAAAGGTAAACCTCTCTAGAAAGGAGGGGATCATTCTTAACTAATGAGCCGAAAGAAGGGTTAGCAATACCGTTTCTAAGAGATGGTGAAGACAACCTGCAGCTAATAGAAGAGACTGGTTGAGGAACAGAACTAGTTGCATCAGAAGCACTCTTAGAGCACCATGATCCCTTGCTTCCCAAAGTAGGGAATCTTAAAAGCACCTCAGTGGCACTAGTAGATCAAGGTGGTGTAGTGCCTGCAGGCTCAACGAAAAAATCACCCTAGCATGGGGAGCAGCATAGACAACCATAGTCCACTTCCCTGAAATGAACTATGCGAGAGTTGGACACTTCAAGAGCACCAAACTCTATGAGACTAAGCACTTGGACTGTAGGCTGATGCATGCATCAAGGCTTCAATCTACACTGGATGGAGAAACAGGACGAAGGGGAAAGAGAACAGAGAACACGAGGGAAAGAGGGAGAGTTCTGATAGAATGCAGAGTGAGGGGTAGAGAAAATTGTTCGATATGGGTCACTCCCGTGTAGGAAGTTTTGTTGTGTTCGCCGCATGCGCAGGCGCATGCAACAATGTGGCTTGGAGTGAAATAAAGGTCAAAGTGGTTACAAATGTCCGAAGTGGAAGAAAGGTCAGAGTACACTTGGCCCGAATAGAAGAAATTTCAAAGTGAAAATCCAGAGAGGTTCAAAAGGCCGAGGACTCTAACTAGAGGTTAAAGACACTGATTAATGACCAAGGACACAAGCTGATGACCGAGGACATTACCTGAAGATCGAGGATTTTGACTGACGGCCGAGGACATGGGCTAATGGTCAAGGACATTGGTCAACGGCCGAGAACTTTGACTAACGGACAAGGATAACTTGTCTAGAAAAGTCGGTCACGTACAAAATCTGCGCTGCAACTTTGCAGAAAAAGAAGTTAACTTTTAGAATTAATAATCGACTTTATAGAGTATGTCAACTGTTCCCGGCAGAAAGGCAACTTTGCAAAGTTGATGGCAGGTCCTGTAGTGCACGCAACCACCTTGCAGAGAAGATCGTCGTTCGGTGCCTTATATATATATATATATATATATATATGCAAAGTGCAAGTAGAGTGAAGATACACAGAAGTATAGAGAAGTGAAGAAACAAAGAAAAACAAGAAGTTGTATTTTACTCTTATTGTCTAGTCTTCAAGGGTTTGTGTAACCAAAAAATTTTATTATCAAATTTTATATAGTGAAATTTTATAAATTAAGTGTCCTGTAATTTTTTCTCATTTTTATTCAGAAGAAAGTTTCTACATAAAAAATACTATGTGTATTGATTTTTTTCCTCCCTGCCATGTATGTCATTACTATTTCCTTTAGATTTTTTATCTTGCCGGCACTATTTTTTCCAACAAAAAAGATAGGGAAGAGAAAAAAAAAACCCAAAGTAATATCTTGTATATTCCCCTATTGCAGCAACAACAGTATATATAACAAAGTCTCCTAAATTCCTAATAGCATTCTATCCTGGAAGATTATCCACATGCTATGAATCTAATAGCTGTAAGGTAAAATAAGATAAATGTACTCAATTAAATTAAATATAATTCTGAAATTTAAGCGGTGGTCAGGTTGCACGCGCACTTCATCGAGAATGCGGAGAAACCGCGGGTGGCATCATAGCCGAATCAATCAGACCTGTAACATAGACTCACGTCTACCAGCCGAAAGATGAGGCGATTCAGGCAAATCCCTGTTGGCTACCTCGATGATGATGACCGAAATTTCCTCTTTCTTGGCCAATCTGGTGACCTCACCCGAGGGAATTGCCTGAGAAGCTGATGGAGGAGAAATTTAGGACTATGCACTCTCCTCAGCCATTCCCTCGGCCTCACACTCGGCAAAGAAGTCATCAGTTTCTTTCAACTCCTCAATTCGAACTGGGAAAGCAGTTACTTGAACGACCAGAGTGCTAGCATGAAGACCACTGAAGTGATGCTCCCCTGAGCCAACCACGCGAGAAGATCTCAAGACAATCCCCTTTTTCCCCATCAAAGAGCAAGGGTGGTGCCACCAATGGCATCGCTCCCAACGATGACATATCATCTTGTAACCGATAAAGCATCGATGATTGAAAATTTGCCAGTCTGGCGAATTTCATTGGGTGCTGTTTGATTAGGTTAATCTTTCTGTTTAGCCATAAATCTCTTCCTCTCACGGGGCAAAAATTAGTTGAGTTTCTCTTGTCCCACCTGTTGGACAAGGGCCGGTCGACAGTGACCTTAACAAATAATAATCTATCTTTTTAATTCTTTACAGAGCCTAGATTTCTCCTACTAATGCTAAAATTCTTTCTAGGGGTTAGGGAGATCCACTTGCTCTATTGGTTAAACCGAAAGATGACTTTGACAAGGTGAACGTCTAGCTCCTTCAAGTGGTGTCTACAGATGTATAAGGCCACTAAATACCAAATGACATTCAGGTGTAGTTATATGAATGTTGGCCGGATAGAGAGGGGCCTACTTTTCAGATATAATAGATCGAAAAAAAAGAGAGAATGAAGTTACGGACAATGACACACAAAATTTTACGTGAAAAACCCTTATAAATCAAGGGAAAAACTACGTACGTTGAGTCCGAGAAAGTATACTATGAATGAGATAGAGTTTACAAAACAATGAGGCGGAAATACACACACACTCTTTTTGTTGAGCATTCTTCCTCTCCTCTGTTTTCTACTCACACTACTCTCATACTTTTACAACACTTCCGCTCTACTTTCTTATCACACTCTCACTACCACACCTAACCAGCATACATATATATATATACATATACTAAGGATTCAGCAGCAGCAGCAACAACAGCAGTAGGACCACCGTGTCCTGCTCTATGGTTGGTGCACGGTTTCCAAGAAACTTGTGTCAACCCAAAAGTAGACGATGCATGTCTGCAGTAGCAGAGAACAGGTCGGCTGTCATTTGGTTTTCAGGGTTACCTAAACTGGCAGATCAACCTTTACCCCTTTCAGACACGCCAAGGAAACTGAGTTGTATTAAAGAGACGGTCAACACATAGTGGACCGCCTTCCTGTGTAAACCGGTCAACATCTTGTTGACCGTTTTTACGCTCCGTCTGAGAATCCTCAGTGGGCGGTTAACTCAGCAGTGTAGGTGAACTTGAGTCTTCAGACGGTCAATATAGTTGACCGTCGTTGACCGCCCAGACGGTCAACTTTATCTTCAAACGGTTAACTATGTTGACCGATAGTTGACCGAAATTTCTTCACGTGAGAGATTTCTAACAACAAGTGCGTCCTAAATATCCATACTGGTTCCGCAACTGTTGAGGCCCTATTGTAACAGTCGCCGCTCCTTCAAATGCTGATAGGCTGCTGCTGAAACAATACATGACAATTAATATGTTGTTCTATGGTTAAATGCAGACAACCTTAAGCTTGCAACTGATTGAGACTATTTTCATTGTTTGAAATCGTATCCTTCTGCCACAATGGAGCTATATTGTTGCCGCCAAAGCTCATTCTCTATGCTTGAGTTTTAATAATGAACAGAAAAGAGGGGAAGAAGAGAGGAATATTTCACTTAAATTAAAACAATAAGAAAGGGCCCGTATTCTTCAAATTGTGCGCGAACTTGTTGATGCAGGTTGATAAATAAGCTCAAATATTTACATGCAACTTCAAAGGAGCATGTTGACATTGTCATGTAGTGACAAATTCGACATACTCAAGTTTCCTGCACCTCCTCTTCGTTCATTGTTTAACCCTTTTGCTGAATTTATGCGGATGAACAATCCTGCTCTGTGCGATTGCATCACCACCTCAATGCATTGCATGCTGATTCACTGGTGTAAGTTCTATTTCAGGGTTTGCAGAACAAATATATCTAGTAAGAAAATGGAAAAAGGAGGTGTTACATGCATTTTTGGTTGTGCCTTTTTAATTATTGGTTTTTGATTTATTGCTGGCCTGAGAGTCCTTTCCCTACTTTTGAAATGGGAAGTTTCTTTCCTTTTTATTTTTTAAAAATCCATACGGGCACCCCCTATGAGCGGCATGACCACCTCTTTTGGTTATGGCTATGCTGTGGGTGGCTATAGTTGAGTGAAGTAGTGACTTTCTGTTTAGAAGTCGGAAGATCATTTCTTTTTAAGACATCTTTTTAACCAAAGAAATGTGCAGATGGGTAACCAGGGCTGCAATACATCGCTGTTCCTGAAGTGGGCAATGCATCGGAAAGAGCCGGCTCGAACTCAAAAGCCTGATAACTTCTTTTGCTATTATTTTTAAAAAATATATATATTCATACTGTTATTTAAAGTGCTACCACTATGTCGACCTCCATTCTTATTGATGTTTCCACCCACATGATTCAGATCTTTGCTGAGGGTCCCCTGCAATTTGTTTTCTGATTATTGCATTTGTCAATGTTTAGCTGAAAATAAAATAACCAAAATGTATTTCTCTTATTAATGAACCAAACAAAAAAAAAAAAGACTCCTTTGGATTAGAATTTCAAAATGATAATTGGGCCAAAGGTAAAATTTTAATTTCATTAATTTATTATTCTCTTTATTGAGATCTTTGCTTTCATCTAAAAACTGATCACATATGATGAAATTTTCCCAGTTCACATTGAGTCTTTCAACCATTGATGCTTCATGATCCGAATGTTTTCATAGCCATAAGCGGTACATTGATTTGATTCCCGAACAGCAGGCTCGATCCGCAAGAATAATCTTTTGTTCATGCAGTATTGGATCGGTGGTGTTGTGCTTGCTGAAGCATATCCACGAATGTGGCTGAAGAACTTAGAGCTGAAATAGGCTTTTGCACTTCAAAATGAAAGCTGCTTGAATTAGCAGACCCCCCTTGAACCCGTTCGGTCGTTTGCTATCACTAAAATTCATTTTTGTTGAACCCGCTCAACGTCTCTCTTCCCAGTGGCTTGCTTGTAAGGTGAGCGAAAAGTCCATCGGCCATGGTGGGCGCAGTCCTGCACCGCCGTAGTCTTCGTTCAGGCCGCAAAGCAGAACAGACCGTCAGGCATTGTTTCGTTGTAGCTCGAGCCGTGAGTTGTCGAGGCCTTACCTGGAAGAAGGAAAACTCATAAAAACCAATTTTAATGGATTTTTAATGAAAAATTATGAAATCCTATTTAAATCTTTGCAGTTTTTTAATAGTTTTTTAAAGTTGAAATTTTTATACTTTTTCTCGTTGCCAATGAAGGAAACCAATTTTAAATTTATATTATTTTTCACAAATTTACATACTCTTACATATTAAAAAACCGGATAATGAATATAAGACTAATCCAATCGCATCAAAAACTTGCAAATGATCATTAACCATGCTTGATCAAATTATAGATTGTCAAAGTTAAAGAGAACCCCAATACTTAAAAACCCTACTCAATATTGCAGTTTTCTACCCATGAAATATTCGCATCTTAAATGTATTTTGCACGTAGAATTATGTTATTTTTAATGCAAAAATTATGATTCTTGTGTCAAGAATACACTGATATAGAAATAATTGATAAAAATTATGAGATTTCATGCCAAATGTGACCTGCAAGAAAGCGAGACCTTGAAATTCGATTTCAGTAATGGAGCCAAATTCTCAACTAATCAAACAACACATATGGAGTCACTGCTTCGTCCCCTCAAATTCGAAAGAAGAAAGCAGAATTTCGTGGGGAAAGTTGGTTGGTTGATTGTAATGGGCTGTGGATAATATGGGGATAACTGGGGAAGGGAATCGGTCAACGCAGTATTGTCTAGTTGATTTCATTTTTCGACGCGTTTACTTTCGAACAAACAATCTCAGATGTATATTGCCTGGCCGCGGACTCCTCATGGCTGTCTCATCTGGTAAAGTCTCTTCTTCCGCTATGCTCCTTTTCTCTTCTCTAGTGCTCTCCCTATGGATTATTCTGAATCGCGCCTTCATTATTTCCTATTGATGCTGCAGTAGTTGAATCTGTGTAATTTTCATAACCTAGATGACTGATTTGTTCTCTTTTTTGATACTCTGTTGTTTTTTGGTTGATTTCTGAGAATTTTAAGAGTAATAATTGAGAAATTCACGTTTAATATTTGGAGTGCTTTTTTTTTTTCCCATAAGGAAAAACGTTGGCCCTTGCAAATGGGCTTGATTTTGTACTCTTTTTTTTTTTTCAGATTCTCAGAGATCGGAGAGAATTGCATTTCATATTTATTCTTCTTCTGCAATTTTTACTCCGTGTGATTTCGATTTCACTACAATTTTAAACCCCCCCCCCCCCCCGGTTTATTTGGAGTTAAGCTGTTGATATCTTTGGTTGCATGATTAAATTCGTCAATTTGATTTATTTTCCTTTATCCTCGTATCTAGTCTATGTTTACGATGCCTAATTACTTGTTAATTTATACCTTTGGTTGACTTAAAAAATGTAAGCATCTAAATTTAATTTCTAAGTTTGTAAGTAATTCTCAAATTTTGATGGAATGGCGATTTTATATTTTGTTTGAGGCCAACCCTTGTGATTGTATTAAAGTTGCTCCATTTTGATATAGAAGTCATAACTTGAAATCCTAGAAAAAACATCTTTACATTGGGCCAATTTTTTTATGGGTTCTACATAGGTCTAGACTCATTGATGCTTGCTTCATGTTGCTGAAAACTACTTGAAATAGATTGTGCCATTGTAAGGATCTTTTGAGCTGTATTTTTCGATGATAATGTTTCAATTTATCCTGTTGCAGACCTGATGAGTACACCTAGTTTCAATATTAACATGACTACCTTCATTGAGAAATAGTAACTCTATATTGGCAAGACTTAGCTTAAGCCACTAAGAATATCGAATTCAAAATTTAAAAGCGTCCATTGATCCCATGGATTCAAGACTGGCCTCCAATCATGTTCTTGAGGCCTCCATATAGAGTGCCAGTTCGCGTGATGCTCACCTACTGCAGATTCAGTCATGGCAGAAAAGCTGGAGAATGAGAAAGTGGAGAATCATAGTTTTGAACGGTCAGGTGGTGGTTTGAAGAGTTTTTACTGCAGAAAAGATAAGCCTCCACAATATCGTTGGGAAAAATAGTGCTGGCAACATAGAGGAATTGAGAAGAAACAGCAACGACGCACACAATCACGCATAGTAGGGAGGAAGAGAATCAAGACATGCAGTATTTTTACGTAAAAATCATTTTTTGAATAAAAAGGAGAAAACCATGGGATACTTAATTTACAAATCTCACTATGAAAAATTTTGATTACAGAAATCCTGGTTACACAATCCTCGAAGAACAGAGAATAAGAGTTAAGTACAACTCCTTTGTTACTTCTGTATCTTTTACCCTTTCAAGTGGCAGCAGTATACATATATATACACAGATGAATCTACTAGTTCAGCAATGCATGCTCTGCAAATTGGTTGCGTGCCTGTAAAGTCTGCCACCTACTTTGTAAAGCCGCCTTCGTGCCCATGAGCTTAACAGTTGACCTGCTCTACAAAGTCGGCTACGAATTCTGGAAGTTAACAACCTGCTTTGCAAAGTTATCTGCCTGCACTGGATTTTGTAGATGACTAGTTTTCTAGATAAGCTGCTGATACAAGCTCTACGGCGGCAACCGGTAACCTGAAGTCGAAGACGGTGAGAGTGAAGGGAGATGGGAGCTCTGGCAAAGGGAACAGAGAGGTAAAGAGGAAGAGAGAGAAGACGGAAGGGGAAAGGGAAAGGGAGAAAGAGCACAAAGTGACAGGGACAGGGAGGAAAGAGAGAGTGTAAGTGGGAAACGGGAAAATATTTTTCTTCCCCCTTGCATTCACCGTAGCCAATACTTATAATAGGAAGGATCCAACTGATTCAGTTGGAAAACAACCAAATAGAACATGGCCTCTAATAAAATAACAAACCAAAAAGTTTAACTAATTACCTAATAAAAAACTAATTATATATTTAACTAATACTTATAATTCCTACAATATATTTAACTAGGGGTAGTCCCACATTAGGCCTGTAACATTGCCCCGTCCATCAAAAGAACCTTGTCCTCAAGGTTAACCGCGAAGATAAAAAGCTTGGTAAAGTGTTGTGGCCGGTAAACCGCCTAACATCAGATCTCCTTATAACCAACGAGCAGTTTCCCCTTCGAGCTTTCAGTATCGAATTGATACTTTGTATTTTTCGTTGCCCTGTCCTTCCACCGTTCTGGGTGCATCGTCTGGTAGCCCTCAGGATGATTTTCAGGCGATTGTAGTGGAATAATTCTTCCGTGCGGGGATCCACAAACTTCGGAAGCCCTGATTCCCGACCCATAAACTCTCGGGTCCATTCAACCACGTTCTTGCTGTTTTGGATTGCTTGTTTTGTAGTCACCAGCTCGCCGTAACTGTAGACATCGCTATTATCACTGAGCTCCTGAGTAATCACATATTTTGGATCCGTATAACCAAGTTGAATGTTGCTGGTCTTGTTATATCCGTGGGAACAAGGGTGGTACTAATAGAATCGCAAGCATCCTAGAACTCCTACCACATTAATAGCGTCCTTCATTCTCGTCAGCCAGCTAAGTGGTGCTCGGGATGGACAATGAAGGTGGCCTTTCAACAGCAACCGCTGTTGCTTTTCGATGCTTAAGCCTCTAAGAGCTACAAGATGACAATGAAGTAATCTAGCCGGATCTTAATCTCATTATAAAATCCATCCTTTGTGGGTTCTGATCCTCTGCTCATGCTCTTGACCACAGCAACCGAATTATCACTATACCGAGCTTTGTACATTTCTCCCACTTTCACTTGTCCAATGACCAGAATAGGGAATTCATCATGAGCATTGACGCCAAACCACCATTTGCCACTTGATCTGCCAAATTGACAGAGCACCATAACGAGCTTTGGGTAACAGAATAGGACAATTACCAACCTTTGGGTAACTTCACTGATGAAAAGACAAGTACAACTCCAGATCAAGCAAAGAAAGCAATAAAAGGAGAGGTTGGGCTGGAGCTTCAGAATTTCATGTATGGGTATTGTGGGTATCAAAGG
Source organism: Nepenthes alata (assembly GCA_028571085.2). Lineage (NCBI taxonomy): Eukaryota > Viridiplantae > Streptophyta > Magnoliopsida > Caryophyllales > Nepenthaceae > Nepenthes > Nepenthes alata. The sequence continues at coordinate 1,528 of JAOVVI020012535.1, read as the reverse complement.
GCCTTGTGACAGGAAGAGCTTGCGCTAGCAGGTTCCATCCAAGTCCCCAATAGGGTCTTGGGTCCAAAAGGTATCACCCTCTCGTCCCATTGAAATCTGAAATTTAAGTTGCAGTATGCTTGGGATGAGGTAAAAGCAACTTCCGCTAGTCCAAGATGAAGAAAATTGCAGCCCGTGGCAAGTATTTATCTTTAAAGGCACACCATCAGAAAGGAGGCCTACATGCTTATATATTTCCAGCCAACATCTGACACTTGAGGGAAGGAACCCCAGCACTGTCCGAATTCCAAAATTGTAAGAACGAGAATCCCACAATCCCTGATAACCCCTTGTTCCAGAGGGAAAGTAGTGGTTATCAGCTTCTTCAAACAGATTCAGCCCTTCCAGGACATTATCTGATGCACGACTATGCACAATATCCCTTAAGACACGCGGTCCTAGCTTATGAGCTCTATCCATCAAGGACTTGAGCTCGTTTGGAGTATCAGGACAGCTTCTTGGTGCAAAACAATTTGTCACATGGTACCCCAAACTGGCAAAATACAAGGTTTCTTGAATAGCCATTACCTGAACAACACTATAGTCTAGTCCTTGAATGCGGGGAAGCATATCATCTTTGAAGTTTTCATGAGTGTGAGCAAAAGGCATCAGATCACTCATGTCAATGTGGGACTCAGGAACCATGAGATACTTCGGTCTCTTTAGCTGAGGATGTTTGAATACATATGCCTCACCAATGGAATCATGGGGTGTCGGTGCTGAACTGACTGTATTGTTTGGCAATAAGGTCTTCTAAACCCCAAATTCGTCCCTAGTCAGCACGGTAGCATTAGGCTTCCCGTTGTTGAAACCTCCAACTAGTGATGCTAGCTTTGCTCCAGGTGTATTTGGCCGAGGTGATGAAGGCACGAGGCGGTGAAGAGCAGAGGGTGACAGAAGGGAAGAACATACATAGTGGAGAAGAGAAGGGAAGTAGAAACTTCTGACATAAGAGAAGAGAAGAGGAAAGCAGACGAGAGAGAGAGGAGTTGGTTGTAATCTGTACACAACTCATGATTTGTTGGTGGAGATCATGCTTTACCTGAACTACTCGTAAAACTTCATCTGAAGTCTCTGATTGATCGGGAGAGGATGAAGAGCCATCACTCTCAATCACTAGGATCCATACTGTCGCAAAAGCAGCCACTGTTGTCAATCGAGAGTCTGACTCAGCTGGGATCTTCTGAGCAATGAGCTGCCCTGAAGTTCGAATCGAGGGGGCGTGACATCAGCCATGTAAGCAGAAGCTATTAAAGTCTGGCGAAGATGGGACAGAGGGGCTTTGTGATTCAAGGACGAGGTCGGCCAAATTTTTGCTCGAGATCCCTGGAGAAAAATTCCCAAGTAGAGATCTGCCGTGTTGCGCGCATCCAGTTATACCATTGGAGAGCCTCGCCGGACAGGTAGATGCGGCGATGACTAAATTCTGTTCCGGTGGCGTGCGATGTTTCCAGAAGAATTGCTCGATATGAAATAGCCAGGTGATAAC
>JAOVVI020012532.1:851-12195 GCA_028571085.2 Nepenthes alata | reverse complement strand
GCCTCTTGTTGTCGTCTCTCTCTGTATATCTCAGTCATCCGAACCGCATGGGAACGGAGAACTGTCGCCGCTGCTCACTGTTGACAAGGATTTGTCCTACATTGATGAACCACTGCAGCCTCTGGATCGAAAGGACCAGAGGTTGCGTACAAAGACTATTCCCCTGTTGAAGGTTCTTTGGAGAAATCATTTACCGGCGGAGGCCACATGGGAACGCGAAGAAGAAATTTGAAGCAAATATCCCCACTTGTTCTCTTGAGGTATGTAGTTTTTTTAATTTCGAGGGTAAAATTTCTTTAAGTGGGGGAGAGTATGTGGCCCCAAAATCAAAAATATGATAATTAGTAGTAATTAAAATGATGATAATCATTAAGAGGCCAAACATGTATTGAAAAATTATGGTTGAAAGTAAAAAGTTAGAAAAATACTTGAGTGTAGCAAGCAGCCGAGTGGCACCTGTTGTGCGCCCGAAAAGCTGCAGCGATCGCAAAAATCCAGTGGCTACCCGGTTGATGCGCTCCAAGCGCGCTCAAGCGAGCCCCTGGCTGTAACCTTGCGCTCGCCGCACGCTCGGGCGTGGCCCCGACTTTTGCCCGCATGCTGACTTCATTTTTTTATAAATTGAAGGGGGAAAAGGGAAAGGGATAGAGAGAGAGAGCAGACCACGTACGAAGAAGAGGGGAAGGGGAAATCACTTGTTCCAATCTACACCAGGTAAAAATAACGATAGATCGGGCCAAGGCAAGTGTACTTCGGATGTTAATTCTCATTTTTTACCGATTCTCTTGCTTTAAAGTTGATGAAAATGCTCTAAAATGTTATTGTTGCATGGTTAAAGTAAATAAAGCATGTTTCCTTCGATTGTTCAATTAGATTTTGTGTTTATCCATATTTATTGTAAGTTTTGGCTTCGATTTTGTGAATAATCATGTGAATTGTGTTTGATTTTGTCCCGAAAGTTTGTGATGAAACCTTAGCTCGAAAATATTAAAAATTTTTGGTTAAATTGCATGATTTAATGTATGTGTATGGATTTATGACATTAATTTCATGAATAAGCACATGTTTAGTGATCGATTTGAGTCCGAAAGTTTTGGAGAAGTCCTAGGTATGAAAATGAAGGGGTTTTTATGATTTTTAACCGTACCTCCTGTTATATAAAAGTTAATTGACATTGAAGTGAAGCTCCCGGTATAATTTGTTTTTAAAAATTTTACACGGACTTATACCAATAAATTTCCATGCACTGTTAAAGTAAAACTGAAGGGATTTTAGACCGTTACTGTACGTTATGAAGCTAACTGAAAGTAAATTGTGAAACTCTGATTGTGAAAGTGGGTTTTCAATAAAGTGGTTATTTCTGATACTGTTATTTAGGACCCGGGACTGACTACAGTCCGGATGGGTTCTCCGACATGCTTTAGAACTTTACGGTGGTAATCGAGGATAACTCTGTCCATGGAGTTATAAGTGGTCCACCTTTCCTCAGGGCAATATGGTCAAGAGGAAAGCATAGTTACCGGCTCACCTTTGGGGGGCATACCGTACCAATCCCGTGAGATGGGATACCTCTGTTACAGTCATAGGCCTTAGATTGTGTGGAGTGAACAAAATATATCCTCGATCATTCGCCCCATCAACTAGTAGGGTATACTGGCAGGGTCCGTTACCAATATGTTATGTTACCGTTTACCGTAAAGATTACTGATTATTGATTACCGTTTATCGTCTACCGAGTATCGATTATTGTTTACCGTTTACCAATTACCGATTATTGATCACCGTTTACCATCTACCGAGGATTAATTATTGATTACCGTTTACCGATTACTTATTTCTAAAGTTTAATAGCGTCAAAGTATGCTTCCTCTGTTTCCTAGATTATCTTTCGTTTAACCGTCCTATTTCTACATAGTTATATGACGGTTCTGCATCACTATTTTACCACTCATATGCATGTACCTTGTTGGGCCCCGACTCACTGTTTTATTATTTTCCCCATCCAGATGAGACAGTAGAGTTAATGTCCGACGAGAAAGAGTGATCGAAAGAAATTTCTGAAAACTTTTGAGGACCTGAAGCACTTGGAGCTATTTTGGAAGAGCTGTTGATGTAAAGACTTAGCTGATCATGTGATTTTGTATACTGATCTTGTACCTATGGATGTTCATCACATGTGAATTTTTTATAGAATGCATATGATGTATGTGATGGTAAAAGAAAAACTATACTTCTGCAGGTTATTAGTTTAGCTTCCACTCTAAACTTTTGGATATACTGTACGGGTCATAGATGACATCTCATTATTAAACTGTTAGTATAGCTAATAATTTTATAGATTAGTGACATGGATGACACATGTGATCCTCTGTATGCTTCATGTAGGAGAAATTATGATATAGTTGATAGTTGTGTGCTTGTAATTGTTAATCATACATGTTGTATTTTTTGATTTTCATCCAGTTACAAAGGAGGTTCTGCCAAAATTTTTGCAGAAGTCTTGCCTTATATTTTAGACCGATAATTATGTTTTTGTCTTGACGGAAGCTTCTGAGGAAAAAAATCCGTTGTCACAGAATTCTTAGTGGAAATTTTTTTTCTCACAGGTATTTGAGAGATTAAAGATGATGAGTTTAGTCATTTGAGACAATAAAACAAGATGGTAGTGGAATATGATACCAAGTTTACTAAATTGTCCCTATTTGCTCCTCATGTGGTGGTGGATGAGGCTTAGAGAGTCCTAAAGTTTTTGTAAGGGTTATAAGATTTGATCAGGAAGCAGTCGGCACCCCTCTGATTCTAAATGTATAGTGAAGTACTTGATCAGGCCTTTCTATGTAAGAGTAGTTCAGAGAGAAGTATTTCGAGTGAAGATTGGAAAGTAAAGGACAAAGTTTGAAGGTTGGAGGTTCCCACTCTAAGTCCAAAGTTGAAGATAAAGAAAGCTCTAGTATTCAAAGATGGTGTGTGAGTATTGTGGTAAGCATTATGCTAGGAGGCAATGTTATCATTAAAGCAGAGCTTACTTTAGTACTACTAAGTTGGCCACATGATGCAAATTGTCCGTAACCTCCGAGGCATCCGAAGAAGAAGACTTCTATTCTTGGAAGGATGTTTGCGTCTATGACAAAGGATGTGAAAGTGGATTCATCAGCAATTGAAGGTAATCGAAAATTGAATAAGATCACAATTAAAAATAAGTTTCTCCTTTTGAGAATAGATGATCTATTTGATAGTTATAAGGGGGTCAGGTTTTCTCTAAGATCGATTTACATTTAGGTTTAGGATTAGACATGAGGATGTACCCAAGACTGCATTCAGAATGACATATGGTCATTATGGGTTCTTGGTAATGCCTTTTGGGTTGATGAATACACCGACAACTTTAATGGATCTCATGAATTGAGTTTTTTAATCCTCTTTGGACCAATTTATGGTAGTTTTTATTGACAATATATTGATTTATTTAAAAAGTTTTGTGGAGCATAAGATGCATTCGAGGATTGTATTACAAACTTTGAGGGAAAGACAGTTGTTTGCTAAATTAAAGAAATATCAATTATGGTTAGAAGAAGTATCATTTTAGAACATATATTTTTCAATGGAGGTATTTTAGTGGATCCAAAAAAGAATAAAATTGTGGCAAATTGTGAACAACTGATCAATGTTATGAAGGTACAAAGTTTCATAGGTTTAGCTGGTTATTATAAACATTTTGTGGAGAATTTCTCAACAATCGTGGTATCATTGACACATTTGATGCAAAAGCAAATGATCTTTCTTTGGGACGAAGATTGTGAAAGGAGTTTTCAAGAGTTAAATGATAGGTTAACCTCTACACCAATATTGTCAATGCTAAAATGGATGAGGAGGTTTTGCGGTATATTGTGATGCTTCAAAGAATGGTTTGGGTTGTGTTTTGATGTAACATGGCTCAGTGGTTGCATAAGGGTAAGGCAATTGAAGGCTCACAAACAGAATTATCCTACCCACAATTTAGAATTAGCAGCCATAATATTTACATAGAATATTTGGAGGCATTATTCGTATAGAGAGAAATTTATCGTATATTTTATTTATAAGAGTTTAAAAATTTTATTTTTATAATTTTAATTGAATTGAATATGTTGCAACACAGATGGATAGATTTGTTGAAAGATTATGATCATTGTCATGCCACTTTACCAATCTTGAATAATTAATGTGATTATTTCATCTTAATTAATCAATTCAATTAAGTAATACCTTACTTTATTTCATCTTAAGACTCAAAGTGGGACCAAAAAAATTTCTGAAGTCTTAAAAGTTTTGTACAATGAACATGACCCTAAAATCATATGTCGATAATCACATCACGAGACCCAAAATGTCACACCTAAAAGTAACTTTGAATACCGATCAGACCCTAATGCCAAAACATGCATAAGGAGATATGTTTATACAAAATTACAGTACTCATCCAAACTACTGAAAAAAGAATCGAAGACCCATGACATCACTGTCAATGCATCGTAATAACTAAATCATTTACAAAACCATTCAACTGATGTGAAAATAAATCTCCTAAGCTACTATTAAAGATAGCAATACAATATCAAATATCGATAACCTAAGTCTACATCCTCGAGTCTTCTTCCCGATGGTGTCCTTTACCTGTAAGTGTCTGAGCACACTAATTTGAATGGGTTAGGAAAAATAAAAGTAAGAGTTAGTCAATTACTCAATAATACATATAAATTGAATCAAATATATAATTTATCTCAAAACCATGCTGGAAGTGATATGATCACAACTCAGATGGAATATCATAAGATTTTCATAACAATCATGGATAACCTCAAATTGATAACTCAATTTCTTATTCTAACCAATACACTATGAAAATATACTCAAATTATACTAATTCTTATGGACTAAGGACTAGTAGAGCCTTATCGATAAAGGAGTGAATAATCGAAACCAGGGTTATATTTATTTTCATACAACTGAAGGCCTTACGTTACCATTAAAGACTCAAAGGTAAGCCATTATGTATATAACCTTATAAATGAGACTGAACACCATTTTCATCCCATGGATGATAGTTTTGAACCTCAATTTCTCTCGTAATATATTAAGATATATCATAATATATCACCAATAATTTCTATAATGGGCCATAAAAAATAAATAAAAAATTTTACACATACAAATAATCATTTATATTTTTTAATAATAGAGAAAATATCCGTTCCTTTTTACAAATTGTATAGTTTTCTATATTGTAAGGTACGAGTATCTAAAATATAGTAAATTCTAATAATTAAATTGATGAAATTAAGTTTGGAATAAGTAAAACTAGAAAAAATAAAAAATTTTACTTAGTGTAGAAAACAGTAGGGCAGAGCCCGCTACAGGCTCAAGCCCAAAAGGAGGCGCTAGTTCCGAAAGCTACTTGGCTGACCGTGTGCTCGAGTAAAACGAGGGCACAAAATCACGAAAGTGCTGGGCTCGAGTGCGTAGGAAGGCGCCATTTTATGAATGTAAACGCCCATTGCACGCTCGTTGTAGGCTCGAGCGCTAGTTAAAATATTTTGTCACCTACTTACCTTTTCATGTTTTAAATAGGAAAGGAAGGAGAGAGAGGGTCAGGACCGAGCAGAGCACGAAGGGGAGAAGAGAGGAAAAGAGAAAGGGGAAGGGAGTTTTAACCATTTTTTGGCCTGATCAGAGTAAGAAACATGATATATCAGGTTGAGGCAAGTGCACTCTAAGCTTATTTTTCCTTGTTACTTTTTGATGCCTCCATTTGAGTGTTACTGTTCTAATACCCTCCTCCCCTAAGATTTGATATGTAATATGTATGTTTTTCAAATTTCTCATGATTTTATGGTTAGATTACATATTTAAGTATAAGTTTCATGATTTATAATTTTGATTTTGTGATTTGGATTGTGTTTTGTGTTCGATTTATGTCTGAATTGTTTACCCTAAACCCTAGTTCGACAATGAGGATATAAAATTGTTGTAAGCTTTGAGTTATGGGGTAAAAATGATATTTGATGAATTATTTGAGCTTATTTTACATGTTTATTTGAAATTGCCAAAAAGTTATACAGTTTGAAAATATTGAAAACCACAAGATTTATCTGAAGGCTTAGTTGTATGAATTTGATATGGCTTTTAAAGTATGACAAACTAAGGCCTTGAATTTTAAATAAGAATATCCTAAGCTCAGTTAAAACTAGTAAGAAACTGGACCAAGGTTTGTTATTAACCGGTAGTGTTCTATAGCATGCTTTAAGATGTTATGGTAGTAATCGAGGATAATTTCATCTATTGAGTGATATGTGGTTCACCTTTCTTAGGGTGTTACTATGGAGGAATTTGATATTTGATTATCCTGCCCTCAAGATGAAAATAAGGAGGCTTTGACTTTTGATTATCTTGCCCTTGGAATGTAAATAAGGAGAAAAACTTTGGCCTTGGGTTATGTGGAGTGAACATAACCTATCCTTGATTATTCACTCCATTAATTAGTAGGGCCTACTAGCTCGAATCCCTTAAGAAATAAAAGTTAATCTAAAGGACAAGTAAGTTGAGCTGATTTATGATTTTCAGTATGTTTTCCTGATTAAGTGGAAGGAATAATTGAACAAAAGATAAAAGAAATAAAATGTGATTTTTGTCTCCAAGTTCATGTCTATACTTTGATTCATTTTTTTCTTTCTCCATATACATTTTGATTCCTAATCCATTCTTTGTCTTTTTTTCTATTTATATTTAAATTTTATATAAAAATTTACATGTCCTTACTATTATAGTACCTTGTTGACTATTGGCTCACTCCTTACTATTTTGTTTATCCTCCCAGTTGATACAATTAAGCTGATACATGATGAGAAAGAATAGAGATTTGGCTTAGTTGAGAAGATTGCTGGATCTCAAAGACTTGGACAATTTTGGAAGTTAATGTATTGTGAATGAAACCATTTAAAGTGACAGACTAGATTATTTTTCCACTAAAGAACATCCGTCAAAGACAACACAACTAAGCCCATAATTATCTATGGACTCTACAAAAATTTCGACAGAGTTTTCTCTGTAACTGGATGAGAAACCGATGGTACAACCTGTTAAATAGATCCTGCACAAGCACACATCTAACAAAAGGCTTAACACAAAGCCTACAACATACCACACAGGATCACAACAACTGCCATATCATCCATGGCTCAAATACAGTACTCCTACTCTACCGTATTAAATCTAGAGAGATGCCATCTAATATGAAACAAAATTCATAACATCAATACAGACACAGAAGCATACTATAACATCATAATCTGCGGAAGCATAACAAAACCCTAAAAATAACAACAATGAGCCATGCTCAACTCTGAGTGGCTGTCTACAATCAGATGCCACACTATGGCCAAATCCTTGGTGCACTCGACGTCCAGCCAACCTCTTCTAGCAAGCCTCTCCTTGCTCTAACTATCTGGCGACGGCTAAGTGTTCTCATCTAAAAGAAAAATAACAACAAGAGTGAGCTAACAGCTCTACAAGTATAATCATAAACACATCTCCTAGGCATACACAAGAACTGGAATGGGGGAAAGATACATGTACTCTCCATAACTAAGAAATAGGAGGAAACATTTGGAATCACTTGATTTCTCATGGTTCTCATGATTACATCAGTTGGATATTAGCCATTTTTATTATTACATCATCTTTGCGGACCCGGGCTAGTAGACCGTACTAGCCAACGATGTGAGAGAACGAGGATAGAAATATGTTCGCTACACATTCTAAAGCCACGACTACATTTTTAGGATGGTAGCACATGACCACTTGTTGCATCCATGCAACAATCAACAAAACGACTACATCTCGATATGTAGCATTTGACCCATACGCTCCACACCCCTAGGGACCAGGGCAATCATCGTTCTTCCACAGTAGTTTCCTAAAGCGTACCACAAACATCACCCGCTCCCACGAGCAGCTAGAATACGTGGCCAAGTATTTCTCGGGTTCACACTGCGATGGACATGGTATGCTAAATAATACTACCCCTACGAATCAGGGTCAAAGTTTCAAGATTAGTTCCACACTTGGAGAGAAAAATCCACATTTGTCACGCACATTCACAACTCAGGAAATCCCATTCCCGTCACATACATCTCCAATCGGGAGATCATTCCATCACACAAATCTCCATCCGGGAGATCTTTTCATCACAAGACACAATGTGGACTCCCTTCCATTTACAACTCGGTTCACAATTTCCAGTGGGACTCAATTCCCTTATTCCACAACAATAATTCAAAGTTCACAAGAGAGATTAGATTCCTTGCCTCTGATGATCACATATCACTTTGAAATCTTTGGGACTCATTCCCTTGCTTCCGGCACATCGATACATATTTTAGAGTTTATATTTACGTTTAAACAATTAAACGTTACTTCAATAACAATTAACGAGGAAACAACATATAGGTTTCTCATTTCATTTTGGGTGAACAATATCATATTTCCTTTTGAACATCCGGACACCGTGACAGTTCGATACTTGAGGGATCGGACATCCGGTGGACACGTACGCACAATTGATACACGAGATTTCACATTTGGGCTCGATTTAACTTAACACGGTGACGGAGAACTGTTAAGGCTCCCGAATGCCACGAACGGGTCAAATCTTGCGAGATCCGGCATCCGGTCGACATATACATACAATTGGGATACGGGGATTCATATTCTAGGGTTATTTCAACATTTAACGAAGGTGACAACATGTAAATTTCACCTTCAGTCTCAGGTGAACAGTAACAGCACCCGTTTAGAGGGCTCGAACGTCATGAACGGGTCAAAACGTGTAAAATTGAACCCGTGGATGACATATATACATCATTGGGATGTGGGGATTCACATTTTAAGGTCAATTTTATGATACACGGGCAAAAAACAGGAAATCCCTAATTTTTGTGGGTTAGGATTTTGGTGAAATTAAACTGGACGGAACGGACATGATTCAAACTACTAACTAGATATTCTTAGACCTCAAGGCATGGGTTTCAAGATTCTAACATTAATAATGGGTATCGACATAAAATACCGACTCAAATCAAACAAAACATCAATAGAGAATGAGAAGTGGGTATGAGAACACTTACCTCGACGCATGCTTTCTCCTTTATAACTGGCTCTCGGACAGATTTGGACTCCCGGGGCTCGATCTCCCTGCTTTTCTCTCTAGAGTTGCCCCTCTCTGTCTCTAACAAACCCTAAACCGTGCAAAAATGAGAGGAGAGAAGGCAGGACGCATATTTATACTACGCCACCGCTCAAGCGTGGCTCAAGCGGCCAGTGGGTGGCCACGCCACTGGTTGTCCACCGCTCGAGCGTAGCTTGTGCGGCTAGCTAGCGGGGCCGATTCTACTTTTTTTGCTCGGCCAGAGGGCGGGACTGCTTTTGGATTTCCCGCTCAACGGGGGAACTACTGGGAATTGTGCTCGAGCCACGGCTCGAGCATCCAGCAGGCGCAAGTCTGCTGGCCGTGCATCAGCAGCACGAACCCGGACACTTTCTCTATTTTTCCTCCAATACCAAATCTTATTCATTTCATAGGATTAGTATTTATCATTAACATACTAATCACCTCATTATTATCAAGTTCTTAAATCTGAAACCTCACAGAACCGACTCATGAAACACCATTCAGCATCTGATACAGGACAAAAGTGGTAATTTTGGTTGAAATTGGGCTCTCGAGTCTCAGGGTTAAATCTTTCGTCCCATAGGGTAACTCCTAAAAAAATTGGGAACACCTAGGCTTATTGGAAGAAGCTCGAGGTGCCGCAAGGATGCGGACGGCTGCATACCAACAACGGGTTACGTGGTATTATAACAAGAAGGTAAAAGCGCAACACTTTGAGGTCGGAGACCCGATCTTACAAAGCATTGAGGCTACAGGCAAGACCACCAACCGGAATAAACTCTCCCCAAATTGGGAGGGGTTTTCTATGATCTCCGCCATCCTACGAAACAAAGCATACAAACTCCGGATCCAGAATGGCAAGTTAGTTCTTCGTACATGGAACGCGACCCACCTGAAGCATTACTTTCAGTAGGGACACGATTAGGTTCATCTGCACACATACACGAACACTTGGCACGTTATCACCTCACAGTAGATTCTTTTTCTTTTCTTTTCCATATGCACGTCTATGTCCGTTGGCAGGTTTATACGACCTAGACTGCCACTAAGTCGAAAGGTGTATTACCCTCTTGTAACCAAATCCTGATCATCCAGGCAACCTAGGAGTGGTCGTAATAAAATCCTGGTCATTCAGGCGGCCCACAAACGGTTGTAACAAAACCCTGGTCATCCAAGTAGCCCCACAACGGTCGAAACAAAGCCCTAGCCGCCCAGGCGGCTTGCTAACGGTCAAACTAAACCTTGGTCATCCAAGTGGCCCATTTGCGGTCAAAATCTTAGGGGGCTCAACCAGCGCACACCACAATCTCTATCACTAGGAGAAAGCGTGATTAGTCAACGATGGTCGTAATTAGCAAAGGCTCTCCTTCCAAAAGTCAGCCGCCCCGGTTCACGCTAATGCAGAACCACCAACCTTTTACTCACGCATAAGCATGGATCAAGCTTGGCACGACACCCGGGTAAACCCTGATGTCTACTCAAAGGCTCAAGTCCTTTGAAAGATGCCTATAGTGTCTTAAGCAAGGTGGACGGCCAACCTGTGCGCACAGAGTTAGCCAGAAAACATAGCAACAGAGGAGTGAAATTACAATAAAGGCAAAAGATATGTAACGTCAATAAAATTGCCATTTTATTGATTATATTCACTCTCAATACATGAAGCTGCAAAAATCAGAGTAACGAAAACTAAGGAGAAGCGTAGCTCCTAGAGGAAGGCACTGGAAATTTGCTATTGACCCGGGCCTCTCCCACAAGGCACTCACAACGCTGAGCAGAACGTTTCTCTAGATTGAGGAATTCAACTAAAAAGTTGGGATCAATCAGCCGGGTAATACACCAACTAATGTTAATCCCTCCCATAACCGTGCCAATAGCATGTTCTCGACCTCGTGGGGACGGATACGTGTGGTCAGCTTATTCTCCAGAGTGGCCATTTGCTCGGCAAGCTGGTCAAGGCGCAGCGTGACCCGGTTAGCCTCTTCCTTTAGACAAGCATTCTCCTCCTTAAGTCTGTCGTTCTCCTCAACCAGACCCGACACCATGGTGTTTTTAAGGCTAGCATTCGCCTTTCTATGCCGGGTGATCTCTGCCCCCAGGTTGGCCAGCACGGATCCTAGAGTGACCGCGTCATCCCGATGC
>JAOVVI020012531.1:0-12197 GCA_028571085.2 Nepenthes alata | reverse complement strand
TGTACTGAAGGGCGCTGGGTATCTCTTTCCCGGGTGGACGCATCTTGAGGAAAACCGTTAGGGCTTCCAGACCCATAGTGGACAGTATCCACTATGGTCCTTGATGGTATCAGAGACAAGGCCGTGCCATGTAGGGCAATGTTTGACATTAGCTTTGGAAAGGGGAAACATTTTGCTTAAAGGAGCTGGATATCCCTTTCCATGGTTGACGTATTTTGAGGAAAAATGTTAGGGCTTCCTAGCCCAAAGTGGACGGTATCCACAAAAGTTCCTGATGGAATCAGAGATAGGGCCGTACCATGTAGGACAATGTCCCACATCGGCTTTGGAAAGGAGGAACAATTCCCTTAATGGCACTGGGTATCCCTTTCCCTAGTGGACGCATTTTGAGAAAAATCATGAGGTATTCTAGGCCCAAACCAGACAATATCTACAATGGTCTCTGATGGTTTCATAGATAGGGTTGTGCCATGTATGGCAATGTGCCTCATCGGCTTTGGAAAGGGGGAAATATTCTCTTAAAGGCGTTGGGTATTCCTTTCCCTGATGGACACATTTTGAGGAAAATGTAAGGGCTTCCAGGCCTAAAGTGGATAGTATCTATAATAGTCCACGATGGAATCAGAGACAGGGCCATGCCATTTAGGGCAATGTCCCACATCAACTTTATGAAGGGGAACGATTCACTTAAAGGTGCTGCCTAACCCATTCCCTGGTGGACACATTTGGAAGAAAACTGTGAGGGCTTCCAGGCCTAAAATGGACAGTATCCACGATGCTCCCTGATGGTGTCAGAGACAGGGCCATGCCATGTAGGGCAATGTCCCACATCGGCTTTGAAAAGGGGAACGATTCCCTTAAAGGTGCTGGGTATCCCTTTCCTCGTTGATGCATTTGAAGGAAAACTGTGAGGGCTTCTAGGCCCATAACGGATAGTATCCATGATGGTCCTTGTTTGTATCAGAGACAGGGCTTTGCCATGTAGAGCAATGTCCCACATCGGCTTTGGAAAGGGGAACAATTTGTTTAAAGGCGCTGGGTATCCCTTTGCTCATGGACGCATCTGGAAGAAAATCTTGAGGGATTCTAGGTCCAAAGAGGACAGTATCCACGATGGTCTCTGATGGTATCAGAGACATGGCCTTGCCATGTAGGTCAATATCCCACATCGGCTTTCAAAAGGGGAACGATCCTCTTAAAGGTGCTAGGTATCCCTTTCCCTGGTGGAAGTATTTTGAGAAAAACTGTGTGGGCTTGCAGGCCCAAAGCGAACTATATCCAGAATGGCACATGGTGGTATCAGAGAGAGGGTCGTACCATGTAGGGCAATATCCCACATCACCTTTGGAAAGGGTAATGATTTGCTCAAACGCGATGGGTATCACTTTCCATGGTGGACGCATTTTGAGGAACACCGTGAGGGCTTCTAGGCCCAATGTGAATAGTATCAATAATGGTCCCTAATGGTATCAGAGATAGGGTCGGGCCATGTAGGGCAATGTCCCACATTGGCTTTGGAATGGGGAACGATTCGCTTAAAGGTGCTGGGTATCCCTTTACCTGGTGGATACATTTTGAGGAAAACGGTAAGGGCTTCTAGACCAAAAGCGGACGGTATCCACAATGGTCCCTGATGGTATTAGAGACAAAGTCGTGCCATGTAGGGCAATTTCCCACATCGGCTTTGGAAAGGGGAACAATTCGCTTCAAGGCGCTAGGTATCCATTACCTTGGTGGATGCAATTTGAGGAAAACCATGAGGGCTTCCAGACCCAAAGCGTATAGTATCCACAATTGTCCCTGATGGTATAAGAGACAAGGTCATGCCATGTAGGGCAATGTCCCACATCGGGTTGGGAAAGGGGGAACTATTTGCTTAAAGGCGTTAGGTATCCCTTTCCCTAGTGGACGCATTTTGAGGAAAACCGTAAGGGCTTCCAGGCCCAAAGTGGACAGTATCCGCAATAGTCCCTAATGGAATCAGAGATAAGGTCGTGCCATGTAGGGCAATGTCCCACATCGGCTTTGGAAAGGATGAACAATTGGCTTAAAGGCACTGGGTATCCCTTTCTCTGGTGGACACATTTTGAAAAAATCGAGAGGTATTGCAGGCCCAAAGCGGATAGTATCTACAATGGTTCTTGCTGGTATCATAGACAGGCCATGCCATGTAGGGAAATGTCCCTCATCGGCTTTGGAAAGGGGGAACGATTCTCTTAAAGGCACTAGGTTACCCTTTCTCTGATTGACGTGTTTTGAGGAAAATAGTGAGGGCTTCCAATTCTAAAGCGGACAGTATCAACAATAGTCCCTGATGGAATCAGAGACAGGGCCGTACCATGTAGGTCAATGTCCCACATCGACTTTAGAAAGGGTAACGATTCACTTAAAGGTGCTTGGTATCCCTTTCCCTGGTGGATGCGTTTGAAAAAAACTATGAGGGCTTTGAGGCCCAAAATGAACAGTATCCACGATGGTCCCTGATGGTATCATAGACAGGGACGTGCCATGTAGGGCAATGTCCCACATTGGCTTTGGAAAGAGGAACGATTAGCTTAAAGGTGCTAGGTATCCGATTCCTCGTGCATGCATTTGGAGAAAAACCGGGAGGGCTTCCAGCCCCAAAGCAGACAGTTTCCACGATGGTCCCTGATGGTATCGGAGACATGGCCATGCCATGTTGGGCAATGTCCCACATCCGCATAGGATAGGGAGAACTATTCGCTTAAAGGCGCTTGGTATCCCTTTTCCTAGTGGACGCGTTTGGAGGAAAACCAAGAGGGCTTCCACGGCCAAAGCAGACAGTATTCACGATGGTCTCTGTTGGTATCCGTGACAGGGCTATGCCATGTAGGGCATTGTCCCACATCAGCTTTGGAAAGGGAAACGATTCGTTTAAAGGCGTTGGGTATCCCTTTCCTCGTGGATGCATTTGGAAGAAAACCGTGAGGGTTTACAGGACCAAAGCGGATAGTATCAACAATGGTCTCTGATGGTATCAGAGACATGGCCGTGCCATGTAGGGCAATGTCCCACATCGGCTTTGGAAAGGGGGAACGATGCGCTTAAAGGCACTGGGTATCCCTTTCTTTGGTAGACGTGTTTTGAGGAAAACATGAGGACTTCCAGGACCAAAGCGGATAGTATCTGCGATGGTCTCTGATTGTATCAGAGACATGACCATTCCATGTACGGTAATATCCCACATCGACTTTGGAAAGGGGGAACGATCCGCTTAAAGGCGCAGGGTATCCCTTTCTTTGGTGGACGCATTTTGTGGAAAACCGTGAGGGGTTCTAGGCCCAAAGCGGACGGTGTCTGCGATGGTCTCTGATTGTATCAGAGACATGGACGTGCCATGTAGGGTAATATCCCACATCAGCTTTGGAAAGGGGAAACGATCCGCTTAAAGGCGCTGGGTATCCCTTTCTCTGGTGGGCACGTTTGGAGGAAAACCATGAGGGCTTCCAGGCCCAAAGCGGACGGTATCTACGATAGTCTCTGATGGTATGAGAGACAGGGCCGTGCCATGTAGGGTAATGTTTCACATCATCTTTGCAAAGGAGGAACGATCTGCTTAAGGGCACTGGGTATCCCTTTCTCGGGTGGACACGTATGGAGGAAAACCATGAGGGCTTCCAGGTCCAAAACAGACAGTATCTATGATGGTCCCTGATTGTATCAGAGACAGGGCCGTGTCATGTAGGGCAGTGTCCAACATCATCTTTGGAAAGGGGGAACGATCTGCTTAAAAGCCCTGAGTATCCCTTTCTCTGGTGGACACATTTGGAGGAAAACCATGACGGCTTCCAGGCCCAAAGCGGACAGTATCCATAATGGTCCCTGATGGTATCAGAGACAGGGCTTCGCCATGTAGGGCAATGTCCCACATTAGCTTTTGAAAGGGGAATAATTCCTTTATAGGCGCTGGGCATCCCTTTCCTCGTTGATGCATTTGGAAGAAAATCGTTAGGGATTCCAGGCTGAAAGCGAACAATATCCATGATGGTCTCTGATGGTATCAGAGATATGGCCGTGCCATATAGGGTAATGTCCCACATCAGCTTTGGAAAGGGGGAACGATCCGCTTAAATGTGCTGGGTATCCCTTTCTTTTGTGGATGCATTTTGAAGAAAATTGTGAGGGCTTCCAGGCCCAAAGCGGACAGTATCTGCGATGGTCTCTGATGGTATCAGAGACTGGGCCGTGCCATGTAGGGCAATGTCCCACATCGTCACTGGAAAGGGGGAATAATCCTCTTCAAGGCGTTGGGTATCCCTTTCTTGGGTGGATGCATATGGAGGAAAACCATGAGGGTTTCCAGGCCCAAAGCGGAGAGTATCCACGAAAGTCCCTGATGGAATCAGAGACAGATCCGTGCCATGTAGGGAAATGTCCCACTTAGGCTTTTGAAAGGGCAATGATTCGCTTAAAGGTGCATGGTATCCCTTTCCTAGGTGGATCCATTTTGAGGAAGATCGTGAGGTATTCCAAGCCCAAAGCGGACAGTATCCACAATGGCCCTTGATGGTATCAGAGATAGTGCCGTGCTATGTAGGGCAATGTCCCACACAGGCTTTGGAAAGGGGGAACAATTCGATTAAAGGCACTGGGCATCCCTTTCTCTTGTGGATGCATTTTGAGGAGAACCGTGGGGGCTTCCAGGCCCAACGTAGACAGTATCAACAATGGTCTCTGATGGTATCAGAGATAGGGCTGTGCCATGTTGGGCAACGTCCCACCTCGGCTTTGGAAAGGGGGAATGATTTGCTTAATGGCACTGGTATCCCTTTCCTGGTGGATGCATTTTTAGAAAAACTATGAGGGCTTCCAGGCTCAAAGCGGACAGTACCCACAATGGTCCCTGATGGAATCAGAGACAAGGCCGTGCCATGTAGGGAAGTGTCCCACATCGGATTTAGAAAGGCGAACGATTCCCTTAAAGGCACTGGGTATCACTTTTCCTAGTTGACGCATTTGGAGGAAAACTGTGAGGGCTTCCCGGCCCAAAGCGGACAGTATCCATGATGGTCGCTGATGGTATTAGAGACAAGGTTGTGCCATGTAGGGCAATGTCCCATATTGGCCTTGGAAAGAGGGAAAATTCGCTTAAAGGCACTGGGTATCCCTTTCTCTGGTGGACGCATTTTGAGAAAAACTGTAAGGGCTTCCATGCCCAAAGTAGACAGTATCCACAATAGTCCCTGATGGAATCATAGACAGGGCCGTGCCATGTAGGGCATTGTCCCACATTGGCTTTAGAAAGGAGGATGATTTGCTTAAAGTCGCTGGGTATCCCTTTCCTTGGTGGACACGTGTGGAGTAAAGCCGTGAGGGTTTCAAGGCCAAAGGCAAACAATATTCATGATGGCTACTGATGGTATCAGAGACAAGGCTATGCCATGTAGGGTAACAACCCACATCGGCTTTGGAAAGTCGAAAAGATTCCCTAAAATGCGCTGGGTATCACTTTCCCTGGTGGACACATTTTTGGGAAAACCATGATGTATTCCAGGCCTAAAGCAAACAGTATCAACAATGGTCCCTAATGGTATCAGAGATAGGGTCGTACCATGTAGGCAATGTCCCACATTGGCTTTGGAAAGGGGAACGATTCGCATAAAGGCGCTGGGTATCCCTTTCCGTGGTGGACGCGTTTTGAGAAAAAAATCATGAGGGCTTCAAGGCCCAAAGAGGATAGTATCCACAATAGTCCCTGATGGAATTAGAGACATGGCCGTGCCATGTAAGGCAATGTACCACATCGGCTTATGAAAGGGCAACAATCGCTTAAAGGTGATGGGTATCCCATTCCCTAGTGGACCCATTTTGAGGAAAATCATGAGTTATTCTAGGCCCAAAGCGGACAGTATCCACAATGGTCCCTGATGGTATCAGAGACAGGGTCGTGCCTTGTAGGGTAATGTCCCACATCGGCTTTGGAAAGGGGGAACGATTCGCTTAAAGGCACCGGGGATACCTTTCCCTGGTGGACGCATTTTGAGGAAAACCATGAGGGTTTCCAGGCCCAAAGCGGACAGTATCCACGATTGTCCCTGGTGGTATTAGAGACATGGCTGGGGCAAGTAGGGTATTATCCCACATTAGCTTTTGAAAGAAAAAATGATTCTCTTAAAGGCGCTGGGTATCCCTTTCTCTGGTGGATGCATTTTGATGAAAATCGTGAGGGCTTCCAGGGCAAAGCAAAAAGTATCCACAATAGTCCCGGATCAAATCAGAGACAGGGTCATGCCACGTAGGCCAATGTCCTATATCGACTTTGGAAAGGGGAACAATTCGCTTAAAGGCACTGGGTATCCCTTTCCCTGGCGGAAGCGTTTGGAGGAAAATCGTGAGGGATTCCAGGCCTAAAGCGGATAGTATCCACAATGGTCCCTGATGGTATCAGAGATAGGGTCGTACCATGTAGGCCAATGTCCCATATTGGCTTTGGAAAGGGTAACGATTTGCTTAATGGCGCTGGGTATCCCTTTCCCTGGTGGACACATTTTGAGGAAAACCGTGAGGGCTTCCAAGCCCAAAGCGAACAGTATCCACAATGGTCCCTAATGGTATCAGAGACAGGGCCATGCCATGTAGGGCGATATCCCACACCGGCTTTGGAAAGAGGAACGATTTGCTTAAAAGGTGAGGTATTCCAGCCTCAAAGCAGACAGTATCTACAATGGTCCTTGATGGTATCAGAGATAGGGCTATGCCATGTTGGGCAATGTCCCTCATCGGCTTTGGAAAGGGGGAACGATTCTCTTAAAGGCGCTGGGTATCCCTTTCCCGGATGGACGTATTTTGAGGAAAACCGTGAAAGCTTCCAGGCCTAAAGCGGACAGTATCCATGATAGTCCTTGATGGTATCAGGGACAGCGCTTTGCCATTTAGGGAAATGTCCAACATCGGCTTTGGAAAGGAGAATAATTTGTTTAAAGGCACTGGGTATCCCTTTTCTCACGAACGCATTTGGAAGAAAATCGTGAGGGATTCCAGGCCCAAAGTGGACAGTATTCAAGATGATCCCTGATGGTATCCAAGACAGGGCTTTGCTATGTAGGGCAATGTCCCACATCGGATTTGGAAAGGAGAACCATTCGTTTAAAGGCGCTGGGCATCCCATTCATTGTGGACGCATTTTGAGGAAAACCGTGAGGGCTTCCAGGCCCAAAGCGGACAGTTTTCACGATGGTCCCTGATGGTATCACAGACATGGCCGTGCCATGTAGGGCAATGTCCAACATCAGCTTTGGAAAGAGGGAACGATCCGCTTAAAGGCACTGGGTATCCCTTTCTCTGGTGGACGTATTTTGAGGAAAATTGTGAAGACTTCCAGGCCCAAAGCGGACAGTATCTGTGATGGTCCCAGATGGTATCAGATACATAGCCATGCCATGTAGGGCAATGTCCCACATCGGCTTTGGAAAGGGGGAACGATCCACTTAAAGGCACTGGGTATCCCTTTCTTTGGTTGACGCATTTGGCAGAAAATAATGAGGGCTTCATGTTCAAAATCGGACGGTGTCCACAATGGTCCCAGATTTTATAAGAGATACGCATTGCCATGTAGGGCAATGTCCCACATTGGCTTTGGAAAGGGGAACAATTTGTTAAAAGGCGATGGGTATCTCTTTCCTCGTGGACGCATTTGGAAGAAAATCATGAGGGATTCCAGGCCCAAAGCAGACAGTATCCACGATGGTCTCTGATGGTATCAGAGACATGGCCATGCCATGTAGGGCAATATCCCACATCAGCTTTGGAAAGAGGGAACGATCTACTTAAAGGCACTAGGTATACCTTTCCATGGTGGACGCATTTTGAGAAAAACCATGATGACATCTAGCCCCAAAGCGGACAGAATCCACGATTGTCCCTGATGGTATCAGAGACATGGCCGTGTCAAGTAGGGCAATGTCCCACATCAGCTTTGGAAAGGTGGAACGATTCGCTTAAAGGTGCTGGGTATCCCTTTCCCTGGTTGATGCATTCTGAGAAAAACCGTGAGGGCTTCATGCGCCAAAGAGGACAGCATCCACAATAGTGCCTTATGGAATCAGAGATAGGGCCGTGCCACGTAGGACAATGTCCCACATCGGCTTTGGAAAGGGGAACGATTCTCTTAAAGGTGCTGGGATTCCTTTCCCTAGCGGTCGCATTTGGAGAAAAACCGTGAGGGCTTCGAGGCCTAAAGCGGACAGTATCCACGATGGTCCCTGATGGTATCAGAGAAAGGACCGTGCCATGAAGGCCAATGTCCCACATCAGCTTCGAAAAAGGGTAACGATTTACGTAAAGGCGCTGGGTATCCCTTTCCCTGATGGACACAATTTGAGGGAAATTATGAGGGCTTCTAGGCCCAAAGAGAACAGTATCAACAATGGTCCCTGATGGTATTAGAGGTAGGGCCGTGCCATGTAGGGCATTGCCCCACATCGGCTTTGGAAGAAAATCATGAGGGATTCCAGGTCCAAAGTGGACAATATCCACGATGGTCTGTGATGGTATTAGAGACATGGTCGTGCCATGTAGGGCAATGTCCCACATCAGCTTTGAAAAGAGGGAATGATCCGCTTAAAAGTGCTGGGTATCCCTTTCCTTGGTGAAAGCATTTTGAGGAAAACTGTGCGGGCTTGCAGGCCCAAAGCGAACAGTATCCACAATGGTCCCTGGTGGTATCAGAGACAGGGACGTACCATGTAGGGCAATATCCCACATCAGCTTTGGAAAGGGTAATGATTTGCTCAAACACGCTGGGTATCACTATCCATGGTGGAAGCATTTTGAGGAACACCGTGAGGGCTTCTAGGCCCAATGTGAACAGTATCAACAATGGTCCTTGATGGTATCAGAGACTGGACTGTGACATGTAGGGAAATGTCCCACATCGGCTTTGGGAAGGGGAACGATTCGTTTAAAGGTGCTGGGTATCCCTTTCCTCGTGGACACATTTGGAAGAAAACCGTGATGATTTCTAGGCCCAAAGCGGACAGTATCCATAATGGTCTCTGATGGTATCAAAAAAAGGGTAGTGCCATGTTGGGCAATGTCCCACATCAGCTTTGGAAAGGGAGAATGATCCGCTTAAAGGCGTTGGGTATCCCTTACTCTGGTGGACTGATTTTGAGAAAAACCCTGAGGACTTCCAAGCCCAAAGCGGACAATATCCACAATAGTCCCTGATGGAATCAGAGCCAGAGCCGTGCCATGTAGGGCAATGTCCCACATAGGATTTTGAAAGGGCAACGATTTGCTTAAAGGCACTAGGTATCCCTTTCCCTAGTGGACCCATTTTGAGAAAGATCGTAAGGTATTCCAGGCCCAAAGCGGACAGTATCCACAATTATCGCTGATGGTATCAGAGATAGGGCCCTACCATGTAGGGCAATGTCCCACATCGGCTTTAGAATGGGGGAACGATTCAATTAAAGGCGCTGGGTATCCCTTTCCTTGGTGGATTCATTTTGAGGAAAACTGTGAGGGCTTCTACGCCCAAAGAGGACTGTATCAACAATGGTCTCTGATGGTATCAGAGACAGGGCCGTGCTGTGTAGGGAAACGTACCACCTCGGCTTTGGAAAGGGGGAACGATTTGCTTAATGGCACTCGGTATCCCTTTCCCTAGTGGACACATTTTGAGAAAAACCGTGAGGCCTTCGAGGCCCAAAGAGGACATTATCCACTATGGTCCCTGATGGAATAAGAGACAAGGTCGTGCCATGTAGGGCATTGTCCCACATCAGCTTTAGAAAGGGGAACGATTCCCTTAAAGGTGCTGGGTATCCCTTTTCCTAGTTGACATATTTGGAGGAAAACCGTGTGGACTTTCCAGCCCAAAGCGGACAGTATCGATGATGGTCACTGATGGTATCAAAGACAGGGTCGTGCCATGTAGGGCAATGTCCCAGATTGGCTTTGGAAAGAGGGAAAGATTCACTTAAAGGCGATGGGTATCCCTTTCTCTGGTGGACGCATTTTGAGGAAAACTGTAAGGGCTTCCAGACCCAAAGTGGACAGTATCCACAATAGTCCCAGATGGAATCAGAGACAGGGCCATGACACGTAGGGCATTGTCTCACATCTGCTTTGGAAAGGAAGAAGATTTGTTTAAAGATGTTGGGTATCCCTTTCCTTGGTGGACACGTGTGGAGTAAAATTGTGAGGGTTTTCTGGCCCAAAGCGGACAGTATTTATCAGAGACAAGGTTATGCCATGTAGGGAAATCACCCACAACGGCTTTGGAAAGTCAAAATGATTCACTAAAATACGTTGGGTAACCCTTTCCCTGGTGGACGCATTTTAGGGAAAATCATGACGTATTCCAGGCCCAAAGCAAACAGTATCAACAATGGTCCCTGATGGTATCAGAGACAGGGCCGTACCATGCAGGGTAATATCCCACATAGGCTTTGGAAAGGGAAACCATTCGCTTAAAGATGGCGGGTATCCCTTTTCCTGGTGGACGCATTTTAAAAAAAACCATGAGGGCTTAAAGTCCCAAAGAGGACAGTATCCACAATAGTCCCTGATGGAATTAGAGACATAGCCTTGCCATGTAGGGCAATGTCCCACATCGGCTTATGAAAGGGCAACGATTCTTTTAAAGGTTCTGGGTATCCCTTTCCCAAGTGGACCCGTTTTGAGGAAAATCTTAAGGTATTCCAGGCCCAAAGCGGACAGTATCCACAATGGTCCCTGATGGTGTCAGAGATATGTTTCCCTGGTGGATGCTTTTTGAGGAAAATTGTGAGGTCTTCTAGGCCCAAAACGGATAGTATACATGATTGTCCCTGTTGGTATCAGAGACATGGCCGTGCCAGGTAGGGCATTGTCCCACATTGGGTTTGGAAAGGAAAAATAATTCGCTTAAAGGAGCTAGGTATCCCTTTCCCTGGTGGATGCATTTTTTAGGTAAACTGTGACGGCTTCCAGGACAAAGCAGACAATATCCACAACAGTCGCTGATGGAATCAGAGACAGGGTTGTGCCATGTAGGGCAATGTCCCATATCAACTTTGGAAAGGGGAACGATTCGCTTAAAGGCGCTGGGTATCCCTTTCCATGGTAGACACATTTGGAGGAAAACCGTGAGGGCTTCCAGGCCTAAAGCGGACAGCATCCACGATGGTCCCTGATGGTATTAGAGACAAGACCGTGCCATGTAGGCCAATGTCCCACATCGGCTTTAGAAAGGGTAGCAATTTGCTTAAAGGAGCTAGGTATCCCGTTCCCTGGTGGACGCATTTTGAGAAAAACTATGAGGGCTTTCAGGCCCAAAGCGAATAGTATCCACAATGGTCCCTGATGGTATTAGAGACAGGGCCTTGCCATGTAGGGCAGTGTCCCACATCGGCTTTGGAAAGGAGAACGATTCGCTTAAAGGCGCTGGGTATCCCTTTACCTTGTGGACTCATTTTAAAGAAAACTGTGAGGGCTTTCAGACCAAAAGCAGACAGTATCCACAATGCTCCCTGATGGTATCAGAGACAGGGATGTGCCATGTAGGGAAATATCCCACATCGGCTTTGGAAAGGGGAGCAATGCGTTTAAAAGTGCTGGATATCCCTTTCCTTGTGGACGGATTTTGAGAAAAATCATGAGGGCTTCCAAGCCCAAAGTAGACAATATCTACAATGGTTCTTGATGTTATCAGAGAGATAGTCATGCCTTGTAGGGCAATGTCCAACATCGGCTTTAATGATCCGCTTAAAGGCGATGGGTATCCCTTTCTCTGATGGACGCATTTGGCAGAAAACCATGAGGGCTTCATGGCCAAAAGATAACGGTATCAACGATGGTCCCTGATGGTATCAGAGACAGAGCATTGCCATGTAGGGCAATGTCCCACATCGGCTTTGGAAAGGGGAACAATTCATTGAAAGGCGCTGGGTATCCCTTTCCTCGTGGACCCATTTGGAAGAAAATCATGGGGGATTGAAGACCCAAAGCAGATAGTATCCACAATGGTCTCTGATGGTATCAGAGACATGGCCGTGCCATGTAGGGCAATGTTCCACATCGACTTTGGAAAGGGAAACAATTTGTTTAAAGGCACTGGGTATCCCATTCCTTGTTGATACATTTGGAAGAAAACCGTGAGGGCTTCAAGGCCCAAAGCGGACAGTATCTGTGACGAAACGGATTTTTTTTTTTCCTCAAAAGCTTCCGTCAAAAACAAGAACACCATTAAC
>JAOVVI020012530.1:0-12197 GCA_028571085.2 Nepenthes alata | reverse complement strand
CATTTCTTTTAAAACATCATCAACATTTAAAAATAAAAACATTAAGATTATTATCTACTAAATTTTTTACCTTATAAGTTTACAAGACCATCATGTTACATGAACTTAACATCTATTTTACCTGTTAGAATCCTTTGAATTTGGCTTCAATTAAATTGAAGGTGATAGCAAGCTGACCCAACTTACAAATTTGAAAACAAAATTATTAAAAAAGTATATGATCTTGGGGCTTGGATGAACTATAATATTTTCCTAATATTTTGCCCTAGAAGTTAATAATTTTGAACCTACTTGGGCATAATATCGCGGCAATTTCAGACCAATCCAAATTTAGTTTTCAAGGAGAGCATATGGGATGTTTTTTTTTCTTTGAAATAGTTTAAAAAAGATTTTATCTATACAATCTCCCAAATATTGTCTTCAAATCTTAGTAATTTTATAAGGTTGCGAAATTTACTGCTATATTTTAAAATATATAGGATAGCAATATAATCTACACAGATTTAATTAATTCTTTTAAATGGACATTCTTTTCTAAGAATTATGTTTTAAACCGTTTTTATATAACATGTATAATATCACACAATTCAAAATATAGTCAAATTTTCTTAATTTTTATTGCATATAGTTAAATTTTCATCAAAATAAAAGTCTATTACAGAATTAAAAAAGAAAAAAATATGAGTATTTTGAGTATGTTTTTCTTTAAATGCTTATCCTTTTGACATTTTAAAGCAATGAAATGGTAATATCAAATGTCACTCCCTTTATTAGTACTATCCAGTTCTACCAAATAAATGGTTATAATTAATGGGGAACATGAAAAGTTTATATGCTTATTGAATTTATTTGAAGGTGCAAAAAATGTATTTATGGACCATCTTTATAATGAATAGCTATATTTTTAAACTTTTTTTTCTTGGCATGACGTGGATATTACAGTAAAAATTTAAGGATTACACTGGCCGCATATTTTGGCCGCTTATTAAAGCGGGTGATTCTCCTGTCAAATATTAGGATATTACTGTGGAAAGACGAAAACTGCATTGGTACCTCGAGGGATATGGGGCGTGTCGTTATCGGCTCGGTCTAAGAATAAGTCCTCACGACTTTAGATTATGTGGGGTATCATGATCCTTTTCTCGTTCTCCCGTACTTTTAGTTAGTAAGACTTACTGATCCTGATCGATAAATATAAGTAATAATATATAATTTACATTTTAAAGAAAAGAAGGACAAATATGAGAATTCAATTGCATTCCAAAAGTACATTTGATAATATTTTATTTTTGCACATCTACAATATGATCATATGCCTCTTTTGCTTCATTTCGTTTATGCTTCTATTTTATTTTGCTTATATTGCTTATCGTTTTAATTATATTACATTTATTGGGCTTTTAAACTCACCCTTACTTCTCCTTATCTCCAATTTAGTACAGGTATGCTAAAACCGATGGGATAACTTTGAGATTAGAAGTGGATTAGACTTGGATTTGAGAGAATATATCGAAGACCTATAAATTGTAGTTTCATTTATGTCGTGAAAAAATTATATATATACATGTATATTCATAGTTCAATTGAAAATCTTAATATATATTGTTCATATAAACTAATGAGTAGATAGTTTAGTTTTCACTGTGATTGGATGTATTATACTTTCGTAAGTTATTGTGATTTATAATAGGTATCTAGTGGTATTTTTATTTGGCCAACGTTGTGTTTAAATACACAACTTGTGGGAGCCACAAATTATATGACATTTGGATCCAGTGTAGTTTTGTGTAATGGTTGTTGTATAGTCAGATGTTGGAGTCGTTGGATTGTATAATTATGTGTTACACAGGAGATTGAATAGGTTTTTGTATTAGTTCAACAGCCGTATTACAGAGGAAACTCTGTCAAATTTTTGACAGAAAATACGGTCTGTCACAAACGTATTAAAATTTTCTAATATATATGACAAAGTACTGTTATAGAGATATCCAATTTTTAGAACTTTTGTATGACATTTACAGTTATTCAATGAATTATGTTCAAAGATAGCATCAATAATCTAAATACTACATAGTTGATTGTTATATCTATACAATCTCTTCAATATTTATATTAACCTGGCCTTAACTGTGGTGGTAAAGGTAGGCCATACTACGTATATTTAGAATTTGGCTTTAGAAATCGTACGTCTATAATACCACAAGAATGAACCAACATCAATTGCATCATGACTAAAATTTTCTCCATATTTTTTGATTATAAGTGCTTCAATTCAAATTAGTAGAGAAAATTACTAATATGATTCATTTAAATTATGAAGCTGAAATTATAATTAAAAAAATATAAGTCTAATTTTAGAAAAATAGAATTTAAATTCTATTGTTTAGATTGTATAATAATTTATAATTTTGAGAGAAAATATAAAATTAAGGTTTGATTAATTTTTAATCTATACATAAATAAAAGAAATAAAAAGTCTAATATAAATTATAAATTATTTAATGTATACATTTAAATATAATATAGTCTAATAATTCATCAAAGTCTTTGAATAGGTGTTGTATAATGATTCTTAAAGACCTTAATTAACTCCAAAATGAATATAAGATAAGCCTCAAAATCGAAGTTCAACAACTATAAATAAGATAAACTATGATTTTTCTTGTATTTTTTTTCTTGTATAGTCTATTTTTTTCTTGTATTTTTAAGTGCAATTAGTTTATTATCAGTTTTGCTTAAACTCATATTCATTTTGCACTTATATAATTAGATTTACCAAAACAATTTTTCTAATTGTTGTTGGAAATAATCAAATGTTGAATTGGTAAAAATAGATGACAAATTCATATAACACCTTATTAGGGATTGAGTATGTCATTATTACTTTTAAGCTAATTAGAACTTGAGATATGATGATTTGATTAAAAAATATTTAAAGTTATAAAATTTACTTAAATTTTATGAACACATAATTAGATCAACTCAAACTAAGAGAATAAAATATTAACAAGATTTATAATCTACTAGCATAACAATTGTCTTTAAAAATAAGTTGTATTTTCTATTATTTATTTCCATCTTTTCAAATGAAAAATTTGGCAAAGTGATAACTGCAAGGCTAATGCCCACCCCAATTGCCCATATTTTGCAGGTAAAATCAAAATTAATAAATAAATATCTTAATGCCTTCTTATTAAATGTGAAGGATGTTTTGATGAAATAAATGTTCATCTTTTTTTAACATCATTTAATACCTTAATAAATGAGAGTTTATATAAAATAAAAACGTATACCTTTTTTTCATTATATATAATATTGTAATATCTTGCACCATATCGCATCATAAAATTTTCTCTCCTTAGTTAAACAGAAGTGCAAGTGACTAGAAAAAATGGAGAAGATTTCAACCATCATGGTCTTAATGTTGGTTCTTTCTTGTGGTATTATGGTAACCATTGCCCAAGAAGTGCGCTTCACGAAGCCAAATCCTAATGATACATGGTATGGCCTACCTTTGCCACCACAACCAAGGCCCGGTTATTATAAATACTTGGGAGACTGTATAGATAAAACAACTCAGGCATGTGGTATTCAGATTATTGATGCCATCTTTGAAGGTAATTTACTGAAGGACGACGATTGCCGCGCAAAAGTTCTAGAAGCTGGATATCTCTGCAACCGTGCTTTGTCATATATATTAGGAAAATTTGATGTGTTTAAGTCTGAAGCATCTTATCTTGTACAGTCTAGTAATGACATATTTGATGATATCTCCAAAAAAGTTTAAATAAATATAAAATATTAAAATATTTATATTTTATTTACAATAAAATGGTTTGGTATTGGAATTATTTTTCCTATCAAATGATGAAATGGTAGTCTGTTTTCTCCTCCCAACTTATGGCCAATGCACATACAAGCTACACAAACATCTAATTGATGGATAATTTTAGAAGGAAAGAGAAAGTTATTCTTAAATAATTAAAAAAAGAAACAAATTCTTATTGGCTAGACCATTTGGTTAGTGTCACTTGGGCATCGTGTTGTATAATTATGAGTTTGATTCATATTATTATTTATTAAGACTTACCAATTATATGGTGTCTGTGAGAATAGCCAATGAGTCTTCCCCACCAATATAAGGTACAGGGTAGACAAGATAGCAGATATAATTAGTGAGTTATTCACTAATCAAGATTTTTCTTATACTTAATATTAATGATATCATGCAACATCCTTTTACTAGTCAGGCTGCCTTTTTAAATAAGCAGAAGAACCTTGCCAAGAGATTATTTATTCAAATTTTGTGTCAAACATATTTAATGGGATCTATTGATAGAGACGGTTTAAAATTTTGTTGGTTGAAAATAAAATAACATTAAAAAGTAATAAAAAAATGCGCCATATGAGTCATGCATGTGTTTGAATTGCATAAGTAGTGTAATTATAAGGTTATGGGAATTCAAATGTAATTATTTTTTTAATCCTTTATTTTAATATATAAAATAAAATATCTGAAAATCATCTTGAAAAACTTGTTTTAAAAATGGTTTAAAGGTAATATAAATTCATTGGGATGAAAAAAAAAAAAAAACTACATCAAAAGTTAACTTTTTGAAAGAGACGAGTAAATCAAAGTTTACAAGAACACTAACCATTTCAAGGAGGATGGTCCATAGATACGTTTTTGCCCCTTTAAATAAATTCGATGAGTATAAAACATGGAAAAAGGACTAAATATTGGAAATATTCTCAATTTTTTCCTTCTTCCTAATCCAGATTTTGGAGGTTTTTAATTAAATCGATATATAAGTTATGCCATCATCCAACGTGGTTTCATTACATAGCCAAAAATTCAATAACATTTATAAATGAATGAGATTTAAAGACAAGTAAAATGCTATTTATGAACCCTAAATAACATGGATATTTTAAATATTTACATTGTAAGATTATGGTGCCGAAAATTTAATAACATTAGCAAATTAATGAGATTTAAAGACAGGTAAAGTGTTATTTATGAACCCTAAATAACATGGATATTTTAGATATTTGCATTGTATGTTTATGGGGCCAAAAATTCAATAACATTAGCAAATTAATGAGATTTAAGGACAGGTAAAATGCTATTTATGAACCCTAAATAACACGGATATTTTAGATATTTGCATTGTAAGATTATAGTATAAAATAACAAGTAAAAAAGTCTTGTTTGATAGTACTTAGAATGAACGGTGGTGTCATGACCAATATTTTCATAATTACTTATAACGTCATTATAATATGTATTAGGGTAAGTGAAAGTTAATTATATTATAAAATTTGAGGTAAAATCAAATTGAGGAGAATCAGGTTCAATGCCCAATGGGTACTTGTCTCTATATTTACGTGTGTTTGAGGTAGTAAGGGTGTACATAAAGGGTGCTTATAAAGCATTCATGCGTGTTTGTGATAAAATATGTGACACTCGATGTGCAACTGTGTTAGCACTCGTGTGTGGATAAGGTAGAATATTGGCACATGAAATGCACCTGATAATAAATATCAAGCCAATAACTAGAAAAGAAAAAAAGCTTTCCAACTTTCGATCATAAAACTACTAAATTTCAAGATCGTCTGTATCTAGTTCTCAATAGCAAATATATAAATTCTAGCTAGCACTATAATACATTTTTAGTCTGAAGTCAAGAAAATATCATGGTGAGACAAATACCAAATAAATAAATATAATCAATAATATCATAATATAATAAAGTACGTTGGATGATAACGTTAAACATATATGAAATTAATAATAGTATGTAATAAACCAACCATTATCCAAGATTTAATATTATATTGCAACCATGACCCGAGTTAGAAGTATAATTTAACATCATTAATGTAGTAGGAATTCTATTGAATCTAAATATCAATTTAGCACAATGTTACTATTGTATGAGATAATAAGAATCTTTATGAATTTTAATCTGTCATAGTGTGCTAAAAGTTACGTATTTACATCTTTATTGGTTGAGTAAGTCCTATGTCGCCTCTGACATTCATAGTATCCTTAATATTTCTATAATCCTCCTAAAGATTATATTAATAACATACTCATATTAACTTATAATGTCTTCCTTGTACCTTGACAAGATGATCTCAACCACTAGATTGGAATATGTATCAAAAAAGTGTAAACTATCTTAAGGTCTTATAAACTATCATTATTTGAGCATTTTAGAGTCTTTGTATACTCTATTTTATTTAATCATAAAATATCATAAAAATATCCGTACGTGATCTAAGTTAATGTAAAGAAATGATCACCAAAGTGATAAGGAAATCCATGAATAAAATTTATAAGTATTCAATCGATTCTTAAGATTTTTCCTTGTCACATTTGTGATCCTCCTGGAAATTGAATTTAATAATTCCTTTATGTTCAATTACTCGAAGTTAAAATTTTATCTTTAAAACTCAATATTTAATTCTTTATTATACCGACTTAGATTTAAACAGACATTGGGATGCAAATTACAACAAAGATCATTAATTGCCAAAATAATATTTAATTAAAGGATTCAAATAACAAATTGAAAGTAGATCTAAATATTAATAATTATTTGATCTCTTATCATACATAAGAAAAATATATCTTAACTGATATCAGAGTATTAACCATATATAACTGAAAGTAATGATCAAATTTAAACAACTCTACCATCATCGGCCAGTAGTCGTATATAAACGTAACTGAAATAAAATTAAAAATTAGTACTCTAGATCGTTAAATTACAAATTATACATTAAATTGTTCTAGCATTCTAAAGCTAATTCCCATGTTGCATTCCGTTAAAATCTGAACCTATGGTCTCCTGACAGGTTTTTTTTGTACTCATAAAAAAATGTGGAGTGGCTCAAAGGAGGATGTTGGGTTATATATTTGAAAATAGGTACTAAGAAAATATTTATTAGTAAAAATCGAGTAGTCAAGTCTACAATATTGTCTGCCCATTTATGCAATAACATGAATCGACTATGGGATTACACGCCTTGATGTATGAAACTGTTGTTGCTAATTGAGCTAGTCAATTTCGATTTCTTTTCATTTATAATATAAGTTGTCTTTCTCTTGTGTTATGATTATCCGAGGGCTAGATTTATTATTGTTTTTATTTGTTTGATTCCTCCTAAAAAAACCGTAGATCACCAATGGCAAAATCTGACTCGAATGTGCATAAGTTGAGAGGAGAATGTAAATAGATATTTCTTCATTTGGCAAAGAAAACATCAAAGGATGTTATTATTAATAAATAGGTACACATCAGTATTTTATATTTATTTAGACTTCTTTTCTAGAGATATCATCAAATATATCATCGCTCGACTGTGCAATAAAAGCTGCCTGAGACTTGAACGCATCAAATTTTCCAAGTGTATATGACAAAGCGCGGTTGCACAGATATCCGGCTTCCAAAACTTTTGCACGACAACTTTGGTCATTCAGTAAATTACCTTCAAAGATGGCATCAATGATTTGAATACCACATGGCTGCGTTGTTTTATCTATACAGTCTCCCAAATATTTATAGTAACCTGGTCGTGGTTGTGGTGGTAAAGGCAGGCCATACCATGTATCATTAGGATTTGGCCTTATGAACCGTACTTCTTGGGCAATGGCTGTCATAACACCACAGAAAAGAACAAGCATCAAGATCATCATTGTTGAAGTTCTTTCCATATTTTCTGACTGTAAGCTCTTCTATTCAACCAAGGAGAGAAAATTATGTGATGCGACACTGATGCAAGATAATTACAATATTATATAGAACAATAAAAGTATACGTTTTTATGTAACATAAATTCTCATTTACTATGGCATTGATAATGTTTAAATGCAAAAAGGAAAAAGAAAAAAAGAAAAAAAACAAGAAACATTTATTTCAATTAATTTTTCAGGACCCTCATGTTAAATGAACTTAACCTCGATTCTACCTATTAGAATCTTTTGTGAGTATAAATTGAATTTTACTTCAAATAAATTAAAGGTGATAATATGTTAACCGAACTTACAAATATGCAAATAAAATTATTGCAAAAATTATATGATCATGGGGCTTAGATGAAGTATGATTTTTTCCTAATATTTTGCCCTAAAAGTTAATGATTTGGGAGATATTGGGCATAATATCACTGCAATGTTATAATAATTTGCATCATATGGCATCATGTAATTTCCTCTATTAGTTAAATGAAAGAGCAAGTGACTAGATAAAATAGAGAAGATTTCAATCATAATGGTTTTAATGTTTATTCTTTCTTGTGGTGTTATGGTAACCATTGCCCGAGAAGTACAATTCACAAAGCCAAATCTAAACGATACATTACACGGCCTACCTTTACCACCATAACTAAGGCCCGGTTATTATAATTACTTGGGACACTGTATAGATAAAATAACTCAAGTATGTAATATTGAGATTATTGATGCAATATTTGAAGGTAATTTAGTGATGATGGACGTGATTGCCATGCAAAGGTTCTAAAAATTGGATATTTCTACAATTATACTTTGTCATATATAGTAGAAAAATTAGATACATTTAATTCTGATACAGCTTAACTTTTAAATTTTAGCAATGCTATATTTGATGATGTCTGTAAAACAGTCTAAATAAATACAAAATATTGAAGCATATGTATTTTCTTTATAATAAAATTATTTGAGATTTGAATTATTTTTTTTGCCAAATATTGAAATGTGAGTCTCCTTTCTCCCCCAACCTATGGTCAATGCCCATACATCCTATACATAAATCTAGTTGATGGATAATTATAGAAGACAATTGAAAGATACATATTAAATAAGTAAAAAAACAAATTCTTATTGGCTACCACGTTTGGTAAGTATGACTTGGACGCCGTGGTTCGTAATCATGAGTTTGATTTATATTATTACTTATCAAGGCTTACCAATTATGTGATAAGGTACAAGGTAGATAAGAGAGTTGATCTGACTAGTAGGCTTTTACTAATCAATATTTTTCTTATACTCAATATTAATGATATCGTGTTGCATCCTTTTAATAGCCATGCCACTGTTTTAAGTAAGAATGAAAAACCTATTGAGAAATCATTCATTTAGATTTTATATCAAATGTATTCAATAGGGTTAGTTTATGATGATGGTTTGAAATTTAGTTAGTTTAAAAATAAAAAAAATAATACTAAAAATCACGAAAATTTTACTTGATAAGAGCTAAGTGTGCCTATAAAAGCACCATATGAGACTTGGGTGTGTTCAAATTGCATAAGTAGCATATTGCTACTAAAAGCACTTCATAAAATGGTAGAACAATTGTATATATCCGATTATAAGGCTTTAAAAATTCCAATATAATAATTCCTTCATCTCTTTACTTTACAATATAAAACAAAATATCAAAAATTATCATCATAAAAAAAAATGTTTTAAAATGATTAAAAGGTTGCATTCATTCATTGAGTAAAAAAACATAATCAAATGATATTGAGAAAAAAAAAATTCAAATGTTTAAAAGGTTACAATATTGTTTGCTCAAAGAAGTTGCATTGGTGTTTGTCCAACAACTAAATGAATTACTCCTAATTGAATATTAAGTAAGCCTTAAAATCATGATTCAACAGCTATAAACAAATTTCCATTAGGATAATAGGAGGTAGTGTGTGAAGTGTTTTGTTCAAAATGACAAACTTGTATCAATCAGCTTTATCCAAGTGGCTATGCTGCAATTGATTTCAGATGGGGCTCTCAGCAATTCTAAGTGTTAAATAGTTAAAGCCAAATAAGATTTTCTGATTAAGTTTTAGATAAATATGTGAAGGAATTCTTCTAAGAGGATCTATCTCGTTTGTGCCATTTAGCTGCATTCGAGCCTTCATGCCTAAGTGACCATTTCCTTCTCTAATTTGAAACAACCTTTAAGACCCATCCAAATCTGTCCTCATAGATACTAATTCTCTTTCAAAATTTATTTAGATTTCACATAATATAACTCATTAAATTTTTTAATGCTATCCTAAATTTCAAATAGGTTTATTTTGTCGTGATCTATCCTAGGTCAATTTTCAATTCACATAACTAAATTGCCTGTGTTGAAAAATTATCATTTACTCATTGTAAAGAGTTAATTGTTTGGTGGACTGATCTCAATTTACTATAATATTTAACCTAACTTGTTGAGATTTTTCCATTATTCTTAGACATTTATAACAACTACTAAGAAAAATCTCAGGTCATCAACCACTAAACTTAGTAATGGTTCACAGTCCATTGATATATTTTGTAAAGTTTCTAGTCTAGGTAAGTGAATACATTCTTTGAAGAAAAATACTTTTCTTTTTTTTTCTTGTATTTGTAAGTATAGTCAATTTATCATCAAATTTTTTTGGACTATGTACATTTTGTTCATATTTAAACATACTTACTAGTAAGGTTTTTTAATATTTGGAAAGAATCAAACATTGAATAGATAACAATTGATGTTAAGTTTGTATAACACTTTATTAAGAATAGAGTATGTCATCATTACTTGGTTAATAATTATTTGAAGTTCTAAAATTTACTCAAATTTTATGAATTCATAATTAGATCAACACAAATTAACCATGAGAATAAAATATTAACAAGATTTATAATCTGATATCATAACAATTTTCTTCAAAAATAAGTTGCTTTTAATTATTTATTTCCTTCTTCACAAATAAAGAAGTAATTGCTGCAAGGCTAATGCCCACACCCATTGCCCATACTTTGTAAGTAACATCAAAAGTAATAAACAAATAACTTAATGCTTCCTTCTTAAATGTGATTGGAGGTTTTAATAAAATAAATGTTCATCCCTTTTTAACATTCAATACCTTAATAAATAAGCATTTATAGAAAACAAAAACGTATAACTTTCTTTCATTCTATATAATGTTGTAATATCTTGTATCATATCTCATCACATAATTTCCTCTCATTTGTTAAACAAAAGACCAAGTGATTAGAGAAAATGGAGAAGATTTCAATCGTGATGGTCTTAATGTTTGTCCTTTCTTGTGGTGTTATGGTAACCATTGCCCAAGAAGTGCGATTTACAAAGCCAAATCCTAACGATACATGGTATGGCCTACCTTTACCACCACAACCAAGGCCTGGTTATTATAAGTACTTAGGAGACTGTATAGATAAAACAACTCAAGCATGTGGTATTCAGGTTATTGATGCTATCTTTGAAGGTAATTTACTAAAGGACTACGATTGCCGTGCAAAGGTTCTAGAAGCTGGATATCTCTGCAATCGTGCCTTGTCATATATATTA
Source organism: Nepenthes alata (assembly GCA_028571085.2). NCBI lineage: Eukaryota > Viridiplantae > Streptophyta > Magnoliopsida > Caryophyllales > Nepenthaceae > Nepenthes > Nepenthes alata. The sequence goes on along the minus strand of JAOVVI020012530.1, from coordinate 870 downwards.
GGAAAATTTGATGTGTTTAAATTTGATGCAGCTTATCTTGCAAAGTCCAGCAATGATATATTTGATGATATCTCCAAACAGTCTAAATAAATACAAAATATTAAAGTATATGTATTTTCTTGATAATAAAATGGTTTGTGATTCGAATTATTTTTCTTGCTAAATGATGAAATGTGAGTGTACTTTCTCGCCCCACCCCCCAACTTAAGGCCAATGCACATAGATGCTATGCATAAATCTAGTTGATGGATAGTTGTAGAAGACAAGAGAAAGATTTTTCTAAGTAAGTTTGAAAAAAAAAAAAAATTTTAATTGGCCAGCATATTTAGTAAGTATGACTTGGACATCATGATGCACAATCACAAGCTTGATTGATGTTGTTGCTTACAAAACTTACCGACATGATATTTGTGAGTACGACCAATGAGTCTTTTCTGCCAATATATAAGGAGTAGGGCAAAAAACAGTAGATATGACCAGCAGGTTTTCACCTATCAAGATTTTTCTTATACTCGATGTCAATAATATCATCTAACATTCTTTTATTAGCCACACTATCTTTTTAAATAAACATAAAAACCTTACCGAGAGAGCATTCATTTAGATGTTTTTTCGAACATATTCAATCGGGTTGGTTGATTATGATGGCTTGAGATTTAGTTGGTTAAAAAAATAAAAAACCATAAATATAATACTAAAAATCACATGAGTTTTTATTGGTAAGTGCAAAGTGCGCCTATAAGTGCACGGATTTGGGGATTCTGCTTCTCCAAGAGAAGTAGGATCCCCTGCTTTTTTCACAATGACCATTGGATTGAATTAAAAATTAATCTAATGGTCATGATTTAAAGATATAAAAAAATATTAAAT
>JAOVVI020012528.1:0-12198 GCA_028571085.2 Nepenthes alata | reverse complement strand
TAACAATTTAACTCCATACAATCCAAATTATTATTTTTATATAAATATATTTTTTTTATTTCATATAGATATAAAAAATTTTTAAAAATTATTTTAGTAGATTATACTTTTATATAATTAAAAATTTTTATATAATTCATTAGTAGATTGCCGGTGCTCTGACCCAAGCCGTTAAAATTTTCGTTTAATGTGTTGAAAAAGTTTCATTCGGATTGGTTCGGACCACCGCAAGGCTTCTCGCCCTGACATGAACCTCTTCCCCGTTCTGGACAATAAGTTTTGGGAATATTTTCGTCAGAGAGAAATATGACCTGCTCGTTTTTCAAAATATAGGCGTTGTGTCACGGTGCTCCTCTTGCTGGTCCTCCGTAAAACATCCGAAACTCTAATATTCACGTGTATATCCCACCAATTGGCTATCGACTCGCCCTCACTGATCGCTAATTCGCTTGCTTTCGTCTGCTGTTCAATTGCGTGTTGGCGCAGAACTCGCGGAAGTCACGGTAACCGAGCGGACAAAGGTCTCGAACAGCACACAGAGAAAAAGCTCTCGGACGAACAAACGAAAACAATAGAAGAACGAGAGATAACACAGAGAGTTTGTCGTGGAAGTACCCTCCTTAAAACAAGGGAAAAACCACCAAAGAATACACTAAGAAGGAATTGATTACAGCCGTTAGCTACACAAGCTCAAAGGTAAAACAATCACAAGTATTCAATCTCTCTCTCTCTACAAGTATTTCTCTCTCTATCAAAACTTGCCCACAGCTTTCTCAAGGCTCTTTCCTATACAATTGCCACTACAAAAAGTAAGGGCCAAAGCACTATATATATACATACACAAGGTGCCAGCCTGGACAGCCAGCCACCCTACTGCCACCCTACAGGCCATAGGGTGACAGAAGCGTGCCACTAGGACTGTCACGCCAGGCGCATGCCTGGCGTGTCAGACGACAGTCCTGACACCTGGAAAGTTGTCGTCCCTACAACTTCTAATCAGAGTAGGTAACCAACCTACCTGCAAAAATGGCCACAGCAGGCCCTACGAAAATGGAGTCAACGCCTATTACCATAGGGTCCTCGTTCATAGTGCTCGGACATGACCAACACATAGGAGTCCTCGTCCTCAAGATACTTCAAGGAATCCTCATCCTAAAGACGCATAAAGAGTCCTCGTCCATTCTTCCAATGGAGTCCGCGGACATACCACTCGGGAGTGACCCCAATAATTTTTACTAGCAACAGTTGATCGATTACACAAACCCAAAATCTCAATGATCAATATCAACTAGCTTTGGACAGTCCGTACAAGAAATATAAAGAGTAAGAGTAGAGATAAAACACGACAGATGTTCTTCTCCGTAGCAAGAACCACGTACGTGTGGTTACCGAAGACTGAAACTTGTTTGACAACCCGAACGAAGGCTCAAATATTCCTCTCATTCTTCTTCTCTCTCTTTTTCTCCTCTAGAACGACGCTCACATTAATGCATAATTAACCTAAAAATATAAACATGCATTTTATATAATTGGCGGGCGCTCGAGTGCCTCTTAAGCGCACGGCGGGCGCAGGCCCGCGCTCGAGCGTCTAGTGAGCGGGGCACACACTGGAATATCCGCTTGAGCTCTTAGCGGGCGCACAGCAAGTGGGGCACATATTGGAATATACACTCGAGCTCCTAGCAAGCGCACGAGTAGCGGCCATACTGGAATATCCGCTCGAGCGTCTAGCGAGCTCAACTTGATCTTTCTTCATGCGGTAAGGATATGTACTTTCACCCACCACATCAAGTAGGTATGGGCTCACACGGGAGTGACCCATAACCCAACAGTAATTATATCACGTATCCTAGATTAGTGTTGGTTCTTATTAGATAATTAGCACACCACTACATAAGCTTATGCCACTAAGGCAAAGATGGACAACCATTGATAAGCTAAAAATCCTATTAAATGTGAAAGGTATCGGATCAAAAGGTAATTACATTCAAATTATAAAAGAATAAACTTATCGTTATTTAAAAACATATCCATACCATATGAGATTGAGAGAATCCAAAGATGGGATTGCTATAATTGAGAGTTTTGACATAATGATAGAATTATCACGATATGATCTAACGGTAGATGCAATTTTGAGAAATAAAAACGGTCTATTTTAATATTTGATATAAAATTACATATAATAAATTTAAATGGTCCGACACCATGATATGCACCAAAATTGAAATGAAGCCTACCGTAGAGTGATAAACAAACTTAAAAAAAATTTAAAAGTTTTATACATTGAATTATTTTTTACGAATACTATCTATCTCATAAGCTCAGACACAACAAATTGTAGACAAATTACCTGGCATTATTGGCCTTATTACATCTTATTAGCTGCTCACAATTTCTTTAGAATCTTGAAGATGTAGGGTTTGTTATAGGGTTTGTGTACACCCATGGTGGCATTCCCTGTCCAACAAATTTTTCCTCATACTAGAAAATTCACCAGACATTGAAGATTTTAGTGAATTTAAGACACAAGATCACCCTTTTTAAGATTTCAAGTGCCAAACCTGTTTATAATATCGGTCGATATATATCACTACCAAAAATCTTAATGTGGATATTTTCAATTCTGAAAAATATTCTTAGTATCGGTAATATATGAAAATATTGACCAATTTTTATAGTATATTATATATATATATATATATTTCTTTCTTGTTGGAAACTTAAATCTATATGTTTTAAATATCTCTAAATCTTTGAGTAAGTTTAAATCCACACATTCTATAGATGTATAAAACATGTATATATACATAATTTTAGGATATTTTTTAATAACCTATAAGTATATCAAGATTAATGTTAATAGATTAGCCTAACACCATCAAATAGGTGAATAAATTATTAAACATCTTCAAATATTATTATATAGTGTACTTAAATTATTAAATATGGAAAATAGATATCGATGTGGTCAAGAAAGAAAAAAATTTCATCCGAGACATTTGATATCGATACTGGTTGATAGAGTTAAAAGGGTGGTGGAATTTTTTATCAAATTAGGGACGTATAGCCCTAATCAATTGGAATTCACATAATTAATCTAATGGATCTAATATTCATAAAAGCCAAAGGATAATATTTGATTAATATTCAAAATTTATCTTTTACAAGTAATCTAAGCTCATTTAAATAGAAACCTAATATTAGGTTTTATGGAAAAGAGGGGTTGTTGGGAGTTAACAGCATAATACACATAATTAAAGAGTAAACACCACCATTAAGGATAATGATGGGTTGCATCCAAGGGCTTTAAAGGAGCAGCCAGGTTGGTGGGACTACCTTGAAAAATATGAAGCACTTGCCGGTGATGCATTTAATATTTGAGAGATATTTTTTTATCAGTTTATAATTATTAAATTTTTTTTTTCCTTTGATATATTCATAATCGATATGTAATACCTGATATATTTAATATCGATATAATCGTGATTGATACTGAAACCAAAACTTCCATCCATGAAACCCAGCATCAATCCAAGCTGAGCTTTCCACTCATGGCCACACACAACTGTTTAATTCATCTATTTTTACCTGATTTCAAACACTGCTTCTGAAGCAGCTGTCACAAGAGAGGTTTTACTGAACCTTGATCCATGCCCACAACAAAGAATTTTTGCAAAATTCATGAAAATCCACCAAGGAAACTAAAGTTATGACCAGTAATCAAGTATTGCACTTCTAATATGGTAAATCCTGTATGAATTCGGAGCAAGCAGTACATCAAAGACGAATAAGGGTACAGGGTGAATCAGAAAGGCTGACCTTTAGTAGCAGGAGCTCAGCTTCTCGAGCATTATTGAAACATTGATCTTTCATGGTAACAAATTTTCGTGTTGGATCCCAATAATTAACTTAACGACACAGAGGGCGACGAAGGGCAAGAACGCAATAATAATAATAATAAAACCTTAAATCCCACTAAAATAGAATCGACTACATAAATGTATCTTCGTTATTCTATTTAATTCAATACAATATCATTTGAGACTATAAGCAAAATAATAAATAGTATGCATATCAAACCATATATGTCATCCCAACTTCAATGATGTTCATGTGAGGAACTCTTAGTGTTGCGGCACCGGCTCGGCAATTCCTCCTCAAAAATGAGTAAAAGTAGTTTATAACCAGCTTTTTAATGAACCATGATTCTTTCTTCGCCCTCACATCTCCATCCGCAAGCAAATAGGTAAATCCTGAATCCACGGCCTCCCGAAGAGCTGAGAGCTCGTATTCCAATCGGGGATCTTTATCGGCCAATATCACACACGAGGGCAAAGACACACTCGCTTCTCCCGTGGTAGAAGTTCCCACTTCTCTCAATCTCTGGTCATTCATCAACGGAGTCCGAAGATCACTTGCTGCATCATTTCCGGGCACCCAGTCTTTCGACCTTGCTGAGACACCATTGCTGTCCAATTCGGTCAAGTTGGACTCCAAGGCAAGATCTTGAGCCTCCTTTCTCAAGAACGTTTTAAGACTTTCCAACAAAAGCTGCTCAAATGCGTGATGATCTTCCTTCCGGACATCTTTGTATCCATAACGGGCAATGCAACGGAACATATGGTACTCTTTAGGGCAAATTCTTCGGAACAAGAACCTTTCTTCCTGAGGGACGACGGGAACAGGAACATACTTGATGCAAACAAACACTATAGTCGAGTGGAAAGCTGGGAGGCTTAGGAGGAACTGTCCTAAAATTGAAGGGATGCCCTGAACTAGCTCGTTGTAGAGTAATCCGACCCCAGGGACTCTTACAGTCCCAAGGCAGGGACCAAGACCGAGCATGACATCCATGGAGATCTTGTCCCTCACCTCGCTTCGATACTTCAAGATGCTGCCGTAATTCCATGTGAACATGATGCATAGGAAGCACGAGGCAAAGGCGAGAGGAAGCCAGCCGCCCTCTTTTATTTTCGTTAAGACTGCCGATAAGTAGGTGAGCTCGACCGAACCAAATACAAGGGGGAAGAGAAGAGCTAGAAACAAGTTGGTTTGCCAGATTAAAAGCATCACCAATGTGACCAAAGCAGTGCTAACCATCATGACGCCTACTTCAGCAATGCCTGCAGTGATACACAGCAGTGTTACAATATTAGTATCATTATCGGTCACAGTTGTACTAATATCGTCCATATTGGAGATACATATAGCAGCACATTTTTCAGTGAATTGAAACCTAGGGAAAAATATCGACCAATATGGTATTAAAAAATACTAGTAGGGTGGGCGACAACGATAATATATCTACCGATATTTATTCTATGGTCCAATCACGTTTCCTCCATTAAAATATTTATTAGCATATAAATCCTGTGGATAGGCAAATGGTGAGGTTTGCAACAAGCGGGGAAGACATCAAATAAATTTTGTCCCCTAAATAGGATGATGATTGTTTAAAACCAAAAATCCAAGATGTACTGGCATTTCTCCTGAACTAGCATGTCAGACAACACTTCACTGACACTTTTTGACTAGTGTTGGATTATTCTAATATTTTCCATCTTGACCATGACACATTTTGAACATATTAAGTTATTTTATAATTTTTGAAAAAATATGATTCTTATTATAAATTTAAAAAAATTGGAGTCATTTAATAATTCAAAAGTAATTAAGTTGTCTTCTCTTTCTTTTTTTCTTATGCGAGATATGTTACAGTATAATTTTATATTGCCTCACATACATAACAGTCCTTCAAGTGAATTATTTTGAATAATAAAACAAATAAGATAAATTTTTAAGAATAAAACCGTGTAGGATAGCTTTAGTGCCTTTCCCAAAGCCAAAAAAACCTCGAACGGGAATGGGTCTGACATCAATACACAACACAAAGTCAGCCTAATTTTAGGCACAAAATCAAGAAAATGTCTTATCTTTTTCATTTTGGATAAATAGAAATGGTATTTAATAAAGGCCATGAACAAGCAGCAGCAGTTACAGATACAACATGTGGATCTTAAAGGAATACACAAATGGAGATAAATTCCTGTTTCTTTCTCAAAGAGAGACAGTGAAAAGCTAAGAAGCATCGACATTCTCTCAGGAATGAAGTACAATGTTTGACACGTCTCTATTTTATTTTATTTTGTCGACTTTAATAAGCTTTAATATATTTTAGACTCAGTTAGATAATTTTATAACTTTTAAAACATATTCATATACAAATTAGAAAAAATTAGGCCATTTACGAAGATGTTATAACACAACCTATTTATATTAACTCACTACTAATTTGCACGTTGCTGCTTTTAGTGAAATTTTAATATGGGATGACAAAACAAGAAATATATATTTTTATTATTAATTTAGTATAAAATAATATTATCCATTAATTATATTCCAATATCTATAAATAAACTATAAATCACGTATCCCACCGTGTCATGTCCTCATCATTAGAAAATTAGCATGTTGTGTTGGTATTATGTCTGTGTTCAATGTTAGAAACCATGCTTAAACAGTGTTTTTTTGTGGGGTGGAGGTGGGCGGCAAGGGGGGAGAGGGAGACGATACTTCACCATATGCATTGGCGATATCTGTAGTGCTTTGAAAGATCCAAACCACCAAGACGCACATAATCATTAGAAACCAATTGATGGCTGGGATGTAGATTTGACCCATTAGCCTCTTAGAAGTGTGAACTATCTTCAATCTCGGGAAACATCCGAGCGCCATCGATTGCTTGATGCATGAAAAAGTAGCAGATATCATCGCTTGGCTGGCAATCATGGCAGCGAGTGTGGCAATCACAAAGATGGGCCAGAAAAAACCATCTATCTTCCAAGAATATATATCATGAGCATTATTTACTGAATTTAGAGAATTAATAAGAAATTTTTGAGCATTATTTTATTTGTATAGAATCACCTGGTATAGAATCGTAGAATATCCTGTCTGCTGAATCGGGGTGTTTCATCAGATATGCTGATTGGCCCATGTAAGCTAGTAGAAGGCATGGGAACACAATGCAGCTAAATGCAATCTGCCAAGCCAATATATGTGAAAAAAAAGAGACAGAAGCCATGCAACTACACGGTGGTGTTCTTGTAAAGAATTTTAGTGTAGACCTGAATGGACCGCACAGAAAAATGACCTAGATCAGCGAACATGGCTTCTGCTCCTGCAATTACGAGTAAACTATTTTTTTTATTAAACACGAGTAACAAAAAATGCTAACTCATTTGGTAAATGGATAAAAACAAAGGTATCGGTATCGAATACAGCCATATTAGTGTCAGACATATTAAACAATTGCGTGTTAGTATTTGATATATTAAAAGGAAAAAAATTTCTGAAAATTATAATCTGATAGGATCTTATAGATTATATCATGATATTGTCATGGTATCAATAAAATATGGGTATTGGAAGGCCTCAATATTGTATATATTGTCTAATATTTATATCAATGATTTGGTGATCTAATACAATTCATACATTTAGAAAATATGATATTGTCACCAGAAAAATAGTAACTATTATTGCGTCAAGGTCACTCATGAAGCTGATAGTCATGGCACAATTAAATGTTTTAATGTTTCATTCCAAAAGGAGATGATCATGTTACGTGTTTCAATGTCATAGATAAGAGCTTAATAATTTGTTTCCCACTGAAATGGTGAAATAAAATAAGCTAGAAAAAGTTACTTATGAAATACAGAATGCTATTGCAACACTGACAGAGTTGCAATATTTTTCTCCTCGATGAAAATGAAGAAAAGGAAAACATGATTCTCACCTGATCAGCATATTGAGGTTTATAACTCTGATCGGCAACTATTTAGCACCAGAAATTCAGAACTAACATTTCTCCAAACTAGAATTTAAGACATAAGAAATAATATCTCCGAGATTGGAGTAAATGGGTAGCATTTCAATAATGGGATAATAGTTATCATACAGAAGAAACAGTCGATCGAGTTTATACACATGAAATCATTGAGAATAACTCAAGTCTGGGACTAACATATAAGCCAGAAGCAATAAAAAAACACCATTATACCAAAAAGGAGATTATCAATAAAGTCAGTCATCTATTCACTTCAGAATCTTCCATTCCATCATACATCAGCAATGGTAGGGTCAACAATTAGAATACATTCAACAAAAACATATAGAGCAGAAGTGCCACTAACAATGGTGCCAACTGCTATGTGCTTTTGTTTTGTGCCTCTTATTCTATGTTCCCACCCCGAAATTTGTCTAGACGGAAATATTTTGGTGAAGCCCATAGTGGCCTGTTTATGGAGGTTTATCTTGGTTGGGTGCAGGTGAGGAGCCCGGCACTTTTGAGTGTTACAACCACACCCAATTTAGTATTTGGATCCGGGTCATCTTGTAGGGTTTTGCTTTCTATTTAAGTGGCCCATGTCTTTCATTTCAAAAAGCCATTTTTATTGAGAGATGCATGGTTGTTTTGGTTGTTTCTGGGCTAGGGTGTAGAGATTTTGGTCACTTTGGATCTCTCCTGGTAATTTAATAGATTTGAACTCCTATTTGCCTATGGTTTTTGATGTATGGAGGAGGAAAAAAGTAGAGAGAATAGCAATAGAGGGGTAAAAACAAGAACAAAGACTAGAATGGTAGAAACAAGAAGGAGAAGACACCAAGAGAGAGAGGAAAAAGGAAATCACAATTACTCAATTGCAATCAATTTCTCAAACATTCATTCATCAATTATTAATCATCAATTCTCAAACAATGGAAATAGGGTTTCTTATATAGATAACCTGATGCCTAAGAAAATTGAAAACAAAATCATAATCAAATAACTTCAAAAGTGGAAAGGAAATTAAATGAAAAATAAAATCAAATCTACTAAATAAAATAAAATCAAATCTAATTAATAATCAAAATTGTTACGGAAATAAAATCAAAGCTAATTTGGAAAGTAAATCAAAACAAATATTCGTCACGGATGTCCGCATCAATTCTCTCCGGGTGGCTGGAACTCGACCCCGTTGAATTAAATTTCTATAATCAATTCTCCAACCACAAGCTGAGCGGCTATGCAATCCTGCAGTGACGATGATAGACTCGTGTAAGGATGGCAGAAAGCTGACGGAGCGACTAATATCTCCAGAAGGAATTGGATTGGGGCCTGAAAAAATGCAATATTACTGATTTTAATAGAGTGGCAATATACAGGGGTCAAACTGGTAGCGTGCCTTGCGAGCAATCCAAGCAGTCTCAGACTCTGTCTGGCCAATCCATTTAACAAAGAAGTGTTGAATGGCTCCATCCCTAGGACACATAAGCTGCTCATCTAAAATAGTATCAATTTTATCATTGTGTACCGGAAGGGTGGAGAGGTGTATAAAAATAGGTGGATATGTAAATATGTGGTGTGTCAGGGGGCACGTCAAAGGGATCAACTGATGGGTTAAAATCGAAAAAATTGTCAATATAGAAAGTAGTATCGAAAGGAAATAAAATATCAATAATAGATGCAATTGACCCGAGCCACTGTAAAACCTTAAATGGACTAGCACTACAAGTATACAACATAGAAACGGGCCCATATAGGCGTCGCTGTGGCATGATCCAACCTATAATAAAACCTCCAATATAAAAGGCAATATGGACTTTATGCACATCAGTGTGAAATTGACATGAGGAATGAATTATTTCCAAATATGTACTGGTCTTAATGTGTAAGTAATGAATATGTGGTGCAAATATTATGGCCCACATGAATGTACGAACATGTGAGGACATCGGGATAAAGCTTAATGGTTTTGGAAAGGCTCCGAGAACAACATCAACAAACACAATAGGCTCGATGATGGTTACACGACCATATACTGTGAGACTAATAATATGTAATCTTTTTATTTCTACCACAGCTTTTGTTCCATTGAGAGGCATCGGTTTTAGGGGTAAAGGATGGATGTGAAGTTTCTTGCATTTGTGAACAAAAGAACAAGAATTAGAACGAAATTTAATTGTGATATCCAAGTCATATAACCAAGGGTGTCCAAGAATGATATGATTCACATCAATTGGTATAACGTCACACCAAATGTGATCTTTGTACTCTAAAAATTAAATGGGTGCAAGACAATATTCTTAAACAGATATAGAAGATTAATCAATCCAAGAGACGCTGTATGGATTAGGGTATAGGACCGCTTTTAACCCCAAACGAGAAATAGTATTAGCGGAGACCGCATTGATACAACTACCGCTATCTATGATAATTTTACAAGCCTTCACATTCACCTTAATGTAAGTGTGAAAGATAGTGTGACGACGTTAATCGTCAGCTGCTGTTGATTGCGTCATGGTGCATCGTATAATGCTTAGAAATGGCTTATCAAGGACGGATGATTGGGAGTTTAGGCTAGAGGAGTTAGTCTTGAGGCATCCCACAAATGCGTCAATATCATTGCCATCTTAGTCATCAAATTCCTCTAACTTGGGTTTATATATTTGTTCTTCAAAGGGTTCCTTATTTATCTTATATTGTCTATCAATTAATAAAACTTTACTCGAACATTTGGAAGAAATATGCTCAAAACTTTTATAGTTGAAACATTGTAACTGAGAGTTTTTTTTTTTTTTGGTTTCAACATCCTTTCCTCGAGGTTCCCTTGTAGGGGCAACAGTGGAGGAAGGGGTTCCTAAGGCAGACTTAGAATTGATGGCAGGAGTGTGTGATGTGGATTGACGATACGGCATCCTGGTAACTAACTCAAAGTTCCAGACCAATCGTACGCATGATGTAAAGTCGTAACTCCACAAAGGACAAGTTCTCTCTTAAGATCCTCGTGTAATCCTTGCCGGAACATACTCAACGTCATAGTCTCGTCTTCAATGATGTGATATCTCATTCGAAAACCATCGAATTGAGTCACATACTCAGTTATGGACCGATTACCCTGTCGAAGGGCATTCCACTGGTCGAGTAAGTTGTTACTATAGGAGCGGGGTAAGTACTTCTCTCAAAGGCGTCATTTTATTTCAGCCCAACTCTGAACAGGGGCGGCTTGATGCCTGATCAGGAGGTCCTCAAAACTTTCCTAATATAATTGGGCGTTTCCAGTCAACTTAAGGTTGACAAATTGAACTCTCCTGTCTTCTGGCACGCCATACTATTCAAAGAAATGATCAATATCTCGAATCCATTGAGTGAAAACTCGAAGGTCCAAGCAACCGTCAAAAGTAAGGGCATGCAATTTGATATTTTTGAATAGGTGGTCATCCGGATCCCGCTCATGATCATGGTGTTGGGGTCTGTAATTGCGTCGACGAGGGGTTTGACGACCTTGTCTGCGTCGATAGGTCTTATTATGGGATGCGTCAAAGTTGTCAGCATCCGATGAGTGAGGCCCTATTTCCAAAGTGGCAACTCGATTTGCGAGATCCAAATTGGTCTGATGAGTCATAGCCATGTTAGTTTGAATGGCCATAAGGTGGTCTTGCAATTGGGGTTAGTGGGAAACTAATTGAGCTAATTATTAACTCAAAATTTTAAATTGGTTAGAGTCCATAATTAGGTCCGGGGTAATATTGGAAATAATTCGACCACTTCGCAAGTGCATACAACACCAATAAACTAATAAAGCTGAGATCAATAAACAATTAAGACAATCTAAGTCAATAAATTTTTTTTTTTTGTGAGATTTTGTATGGTTAAGATCATACAAACTAGTATTGTTAATCTATTAAAATTATAAAGTAAGAATCAATTGCAATCATAGTGTGTCAAACGTAAGCTAGTGAGAGGACGTGAAAGAATTTTTTTTTGGCAATAAAATGGCACGTGCAGATAAAATTAAATATTATTAAAGATAAACAAAATATGTTACCCAAAAAGAAAATGAAACAAACACACCTAGAGATGGTCTGATCCACTTGTTGAGACTGCCTTGGAGACGATCTGATCTGCTTGTTTGAAATTGCCTTGCGATGGCATTTTTGACTATGTGAATTTTATCTGCTGTTTTTTTTCTCTTTTTTTTCCTCTTTTTTTTCTTTTTTTTTCCTCTCCTTTTTTTTTCTTTGCTTTTATTTCACGCACCTTTTGTGTTTGCTGCTTTCGTTACCCTTCTCGGCCTCAAAGCACAGACGCAGAGAGAAAGAGGAGAGGCGACGGTTGCGATGGCGACGACGATGAAGGTGACGACAAAGACG
>JAOVVI020012527.1:0-12198 GCA_028571085.2 Nepenthes alata | reverse complement strand
ATAAATCCAATAAGTAACCACTGCTCTACTTCAGCACCGTTAAGGATATGAGCCAAGAACGATAAGGTCCAATCGAAGAGACACGGATCCGATCGAGTAATAAGGTCCAGACCTCCCTATGAAGTCCAAAGGACCCAACATACAGCTCACATGACACCCCAAGTCAGCAACCAATCAGCGCCCCTTCACAATCTATTAGAGCGACCGTAGGCAATGAGAGCCAGTTCAGAAAATGCCAACCAATAAAAAAAAATGTTAACACTATAAGCCACCAAGCCAATTCTTGTGAGGGTAGTAAACTAGGCGTGGTTCTCGTTCGACGACGGTCCCTTTGCCTCAACAAGATGGCAGTTGACGCCGCTGGCCACCACCAGCGCGCAGTGCCCAACGAATCCAGGCAAACCGCTTGTTAAGAGTCGTGACTTCAAAAGCCTCTCAGAGGTGCATATAAATACATTCTCCCGTAAGGAGGAGAGGGAGAGCCTAATCTTAAGCAAAATCGGCAATCGGATGTGTTCGATCATCCACCCTTCCTTCTCAATGAGAAAGAACTAACTCTCTTCGATCGAGTTACCGTCATTTCGCGATGGAGTTAGTGGGCCACCCATGACGGTGCAACTCCTGGAGCCTAGTCCTCCGAGCACATCTCGCTCACACTCTGCACATCTTTACACTCCTATTACATTTACCTTTAAACGTATATTTTTTCGTCTATTGCGGAAGATATCTCACTTGAGCGTTAAAATGTTCGTGGTAGGATAATCTTTCATCATTTTTTGACCTTCTGGTTGTAGTTTATAATGTGCGGATTCCTGGTTAATAGCGACAAAGATCGAACCCGTTCTAAATCTACCCGCAGTGGAAGATTGGTAGGCTATCTAATCCGTATCATATTCAAAAATCACGAATGCATCAGTGCCTAATAAAAAAATTATTTTTATAAAGTAAATAGAGATATTCATTATGAATGATTACCTCATAAATTATAAATTAAATAAATGCTATTAATTTTACAATGGTGGCACCTAACCCTTTACGACTTCCATTAACAATGAATGGGTTCGTTGGATATGAACATCGTCATTTTCCTTTGACTTTAGAAATGAACATTCCAATGTTTATTTATATAAAATTGATGAAATAGTCATAAAATCATCAATTACAAACAACAATAATAATAATAATATTTTTATTTTTATTTTTACTGTTATTATTTATTTATTTATTTATTATCTAAATTAAGCGTAAATATTTCAAACATCCAACAGAGGACGCCAGTAACCAAAAACCAGGGACGGTTTACTTTCTTCCATCAGGTTTCCCGCGATGATACGCAATTTCCTGGTTATCCATCCAGCCTGTTGGTTACGACAACGGATATTTACATTTTCATTTGAGTAAGGGTTCTAATTACATCTGCTCATAACTCATTTTTACAAATAAAAATTAAAATAAATTATAAATATATTAGATACGATTTAAAATAAAGTTAACTTAATCCGTTAATATATGAGCCTTCAATTTGTAAACTTATAAAGAGAGATGGATTAACCAAAATTTTGAACCTCTATCAAAATTAAAACAACTCAATGACCGAATAGTTGAATGACCGGTTAATAAATTTAAACGATTAATTATGATAAATAATTATATAAATTGACGAATAAATAATCAAATTAGGTGAATAATTTATACGTTAAACGGATAGGTGTTAAATTTAGAATTTATATAATGATTGAATCATTTAATTTTTAACTAAGATAAGTAAATACATAATTATATTTATTTAAGAAAAATAAGTTGATTAGTAATAAAATTATAAAAAAACCTATTTATCCTTGGTAGCGAAAGAAAAACATTAAAAAAAATAAGTAGGGAGCAATAATCCTCCAAATGCTTATAAATTTTAAAAAAATTTGGAGAAAAGCACTCCCATTCACAAATTTCTCTCTTTTCATCATTCTCCATTTAATATCTTTCATTTTAAAAAAATATTTTTAATTTAAGTATACTTTAGAAAGTAAGTTCTATGTTATTTGACTTAATATGTAAATTTCGAATTTAAAAATCAAATAAAAAAATTTAAAATACGCATCTAAATAAAAGTGATAAGTATTTTCTGGTTATATGATCGTAAAATTCTGGTTATTTTAATTCATCGAGGTTAATTACTTAATTCCCTCTTCCTGTAAACTCCTCCCCACCCTGTTTTCCCTTGTCATCGTCTCATCTCTCTGTCTCTCTGCTTCTTTCTCACTTCCAGCATCCAGCCAAAAATGGCACCAGAAAAGGGACCGAGTTTTCCTTCTGCACTCCTTGTCTGGGATGGCCTCTGATAATTTCTACTGCTTCAATCTAAAGGAAATAGGGGGCTTACTTACCGAAAAAGAAACAATAAATAAATAAATAAATAAATAGGGGGCTGAACCATCAAATGTAGCCTAGTAAAAACTTTGTCACCCTTGAGTATCTCCTAATCTTCTGCCATTTCCTTTTAGTCCCCATCGCCTACAGGAACACCATTCAACAATCTCCTTCACATTTCGCCAAAAGATAAACGGCGCATTCAAAACTTGTTCGTCGTTGTCTCTCCACTAAACGCAAATTCAGGAGTCGGAATCTTCAGCAGTTCGCCATGGATCATTGGATAGCAATAGTAACCATAATGGCGTTTCAGTCCCTTCTAATTCGATTTTGTTCGGCCGGTCTAACTGCTCAACCGGTAGTCGGTCCGGACCAACCGTTAAGCCCGAACGACTCCTCAAGTCTGAATACGGTTCCGGCACTACCGGTTCAGACGGGGGCGCAGATCTGCCATTTGGATCTCTCCGCAGAGCTGTTCGGCGGCGTCAACGACGCATGCGGTCACAACCTTGACCGGAGCCGGTGCTGTCCGGTGCTGGAGGCCTGGCTGTTCGCCGCTCACGCTCGCTCGGCTCTACAAGTCGCACCAGAGTCGGCGCCGGCGTCGTCGGACCTTCCGATGATGCCTGACGATTCTCAGAAGTGTGTCAACTCGTTGCAGAGCGCGCTGTTGAAGAGGAACATAAAGATTCCGCAGCCTAACGCGTCGTGCGACGCCGTCCTGTGTTTCTGCGGGATTAGGCTTCATCAGATAGCGTCGCTGAGTTGTCCGGCGGCGTTTAACTTGAGTACGTTGTACAGGAATGCCACGCCGACTGCGGCGGTGAAGAACTTGGAGAAGAACTGCCGGAATTCATCCTACGCTGGCTGTACTAGGTGCGTCGGTGCTCTCCAGAAGGTATGTTTTTTTGGCTTGCCCCTTTTGAAATTTCCCGTCACGGCCTTTCCCGATCTTTTGAGAGTGAAGTTGCTTTTACGATCATTCCTAATTAAATAACTACAATCTGAAGTCAATGGAAAAAAATACAGTAAATGTAATAGTTTAGCTCTCGGTGGACAGAAAAATATTGAATATTAATTGTTAATGATTGGGAACAATAAATTTCAGATGGTCGCAGATGATTTCTGGGATACCCAACATCATGGTGCTCCATTTAATGTCTCATTAGGTCATCAATGGCTGCATGTAACGAATTTGAGCTAGTTCCCTTTGAGCAGAAATCCTGGTAGAAGAAACACAAAATAACGAAGATGATATTTGTTCAAAGAGATTTTATTTTATTTTTAAATTCACTTTCAGTATTGCGGATTTTCACCTCGAGGAAGCTCACGGGGCGAGTGATGTGCCTGGAGATATGAAAAGGACATTCCCTTCATTTTAAAGTCTCTTTCCGGGTAGCAATTTCAACGTCTTCAACCTCAACCCTCGTTTGAAATCATGCCATCAACTCAGAACACTAGTGATTTTACTGATTTTAATAATAATAAAAGAAATTAAATTATTCTAAAATTAATTAGTTAATGAGATATGGAAGAGAAGTGCAATTGCTAGAAAGGGACTTTCTCCCCGTGAACTCATGACGAACCTGTTTAACTAATCGCCCCGTGTGGTTCAAACCAAGCCTGTCTTTCAATTGTTTAACTAATCGAAGTTCTTCAATGGGTCGAGTTAGTTGGGTTTTCTTAGAGAAGTATTCATATGAATATCCCCGTAATCGATGAGAATGGTTATCTTTCTATAACATTTTTAAGAAAAAAACATTAAGCCTGACCAAGATTCAATTAAACCATCGCAAATCACATTTAAAGTAGATTGGGTTTGAATATTAAGAGCTTGTTTTAATGCCAGCCTGCAATGGAAATTTAAATTGGGCAAATTCGCTTGCTGAATCGCAGCTGAATGGCGACGAGAAGAAGGGGGTGACGGGAGGAGGATGGGGGGATAGCAGGGCAAGGAAGATGTTCGAGAGGGACTGCCAGCTCATGGGGCTGACGTGGCTCTTGGCACGTAACAAGACGGCGTACATTCCAACCGTGTCCGCTGTGCTACGCGCCATCATGTACAGTGCGCACCCTCCCCACAGCGCCAGCTGTAGCCCCGATCAAGAGAACATGCCGCTGGCCGTTGATTCGCTGCAGTTCGAGAGGTCCGATTCGTCGTCATCTCAGCGGCTAGCTGGGACGCGTGTGCTCGTAATTGGGTTTCCAATACTACCCCTAATCATGCTGCTGATTTCTCTGTGGCGTTAGCGGCAGCGTCCTTTCAATTTGGCGTCTTATACCCCCTCATTTTTGTGTCCTGTCGCGGTTCACGTGAAACTAGCAGACAACTGGGGACACATTGGGTATTTTGTCATTTTCAGGTACTGTAAATTTGAAGGCTCGGCTCAGGCTCACAAGTAAGATGGTTTGGTACGAGAAGATCGTTTGCTGTAAAGAGCAGTGGTTTCATCCGCAGGGGGTGCTTGTTTTCAATTTCTAAACGAATATTATTTTTATGAAAATTATTTTTGGAATTCCTTTTAAAACAAATAAATTACACTTACTTATGAAAATTTTAATCAAAATTTCTCTAGTGTTTCAAAAAAAAAGGATCTCATTAATAATTTATTTACATTGATTTCAACGTGATATTACGTATATTTTTGAGTGCCTGTGAAAAAGATACGATGAATAATGTGGCGTAACTTTTTAGTTAAGCTTGAATGGCTTCAGTCGTCACCTACTTAATTGCGTCATTTTCAGTTTTAATTATATCGTTTTCTCTCTTAATTATGTTTAGTTGAACTAAGCTATTAACCGCCCACCTCCAACCCTTATCAAGTCACTCTCATTACCTTATCTATTTGATTGAACTTAAAAATTATTTATAGGACAAATTTTATAGATTAATTAAAGTATCCCTTTGAAAATCATTGGCTATTAATAAATATTTTATCATTTGGATTGACTGAGTTATAATCAGCTGATTAAGAGAATGCCTGGTTAGATAAATATAAATAAAAAAATTCACCATTTTCAATTGCATTGACAACTTAGGTGGTTGTACGTGGGATTAGCAAAGTAGATATATAAATTTATGGGCTAATTATAGTTAAGTAAAAGGCAATAAGAGGTAGGGTTAGAAAAAGGTGAAATCGAGCAAGAAAAAAAACTTATTAATATTTAAATTCTTGCAAAGTAGTAAATAAAATTAAATGGGACGATAAAAAATAATTTTTATAATTTTTTCATCTAATAAGTCGTAGAATTTTATTATTACTAGTAAAATTTATTTCAAAAAGTTTAGTTTTTTCCATAAAAATTTATAGACTAAGTGGGAACCTGTTCCAGTTTTAACACCACTTTCAATTTTTATTTTTAAAATATCAAACTCAATATTTCAGTACACTGTTATGTCAGCTCCAGCGTCGTTTTCGAAAAATCTTTACTAGGAGGAAAAGATAATAATCTTTTGCAGAGAGAGAGGGGGAGAGAGAAATAGAGGTCAATTTGAAATTTAAGGTTATTTATAATTTTTTGAAAAATTATGAAAAAACATGTTTTGAAATATAAATTTTCATATTGATTTTATTTTTACAAAAAAGGAAAAAAAAATAGAGAGGTAGAGAATCTGTCTTGCTTTAAATATCAACAATAATAAGTGATTATATTTTCTTACAATATATTTAATAATATTTTATCTTATTTATATATTTAATGGGTTTGATATATTCAATTTAGAAAAAAAAACCACTCAAAGGTAGTTTATTAGGCGGTTAAAATTAATAGCCTATTCAATAAATTCTCATTTATCCCAGCGAATAGAAAGATGCCCCAGGAAAAAATGAAGAGGAAGAAGAGAGAAAAAATTGGCCAACCCCTCGTGAAATCTTCCAATCGAAGAAAGGCCATTTCTCCATAATATCGTCCATCTAAAATGCCACTAAATCGAGTATACCTAAATACATAATTCTTGACGCATATTTTATTCAAAGTATATTTTATATTTCTATCTACGAAGAAAAATTATTGCTTTGAACGTCGGATGATAAATCGGAGAGCGAGTCCCATCATTTTTCTCTGACATTTCATTTTCTATTGTGTTATGCAAATTTTAAGTTAAAAGGTACAGAGATCGGACCTGCTTTGACTTGACTCACACAAAAGATCGAGTAGTTATCTAACTCGTCAGATAATCCGAGTCCATGGATACTACAATATTAATTTTAGTAATTTTATATAAATAAAAATAAATAAATATTATATATATTTTTCATAAATATTCTAATAAAAAGTAAATGGAAATCTTTTAATATATAAAACCCCTGCTTGGGTTACCCAGCAAATCCAAAACCAATGAGCCGAAGACTTAAAAACGGCAATAACAAAAAAAACTTACTTACTCCACTAATCCAGTTTAATAACGACAATAATAATAATAATTATTATTATTTTGACTTTGGGATTTGTGTCTCACCACAAGCCTCGTTATTGTCCGCGCTTTGAAATTTCACAGATGAATGTTTAAATAAATGGAGGGAATCACGGCTGAATGTTTGTCCTCCACCAAACTCTCCTCATTCCAACGCTTCATTATTTTTATTTCTTTCGGGGAATGTGTCCCACGGTGACTTACCCATGGATATAACATATAAGAAAAAGGGAAATTAAAAATATTTTGCTAATACTTAATTAATATTTTAAAAATAATTATCGAGTAATTAAACTTACTGTTCATTCATCATTTCGAAAATACTCAACACCGCAGGCTGTTGATTTTTTTTTTAATTATAACTATGAAGAATAATAACGATATATAGTCAATCGTATATATTATATTTGTAATTTTATATAAAAAAATCTTTTTCAAGTGAGAAAAAAATAAAACATTAATACTAAATTATCTACAATAAATTTGGGATTCAAATTAGCCCTTTCACAACACTTTATAAGTGTATAATTTGATTATCACCGATTAGAAACACCTTGATTATACTATACAATATAAATGTATAGACCTAATCTATGAATGATAAGAGAGGATCGTGATATAACAGATTGATAATATATTCTATACAAAAAATAAAATAATATGCATAAAGCTGACAAAAAATAGAATATAAATTAAACCTCATACAAATGGTAATTTTTTTCTCTTATTTCCTTTCTCTGTGTTCAACATCTTTATGTGTTTTTAAATAACACTTGGATGTTAGACTTAGAATTAGATAAGAAATTCACATGTGTGCGCTGGTGTGGATATCTCGTGGGAAGAATATGGAAGTCTCTAATCTAAACACCTTTATCTCACAACATTCTCCTCAAATTATCATAAAACATTTTGGTTCGAGCAAAAAAATTATAAAAGTATCATACAAAAATCCTATAAACGCCACCAAAATTTTGTTCAAACAAAAATTCAAATGAAAACTTTACTGTTAGCAACTGAAAGGGAAAACAATTTGTACAATAGGCATGGACCTCGTGAGAGACTAATTTAAAATCCAACAAATCGTTCATAATTGGGGCAACTAGTGTGACATAATAGTTAAAAGGTCACACAAACCAATAGTATTTAAAAAATATGTGCATAACGTTACAGCATGCAAAAGAAACTCACTCTATATGAGTTGCTTATTATCGATGATAAATCATAACTATATACTTGATGTAGTTCTTCCATAGTATGTTAAAATTCTATATTTTGATACACCTTTACTATACTTAATGTTAAAAGAAAAGGGCTAGGCTAGTTTTTCTTGGAATTTTTAATAAGACGAGGAAATAGTGTGAGGCTCATTTTTCTGTTGAAAAGTTCCCTTTGACCTTTGTACAAGGTGAGGAAACCGCCATGGCCCGGTTTAACAGTCACAATTTTTCAACTAAATTAGGCTCAAATCAAGTTTTGATTAGGTCTAACAGCAGAGAAAGTGCATCTGGAAAGAATAATTGTTCTTGAATTCTTCAGAGGTACATATTTCACTAGTAAACTTTAGGTATGAATTTTGTTTCCAGTGACACAACAAAATGATCCCACTTACAAAAAGCGAACAAATGTTGGAGGAAAGGGAAGGACTGAATTGTAAGAACAGTTTCTAAGCCCACCATGCTCGTTCACCAGTTCTAAAATCTTCTTCAACCCACGGGACAAACACCACCTTCCCCTCATCAATGTCGCAATGAGCCAATGCCAAGGACTGTTGCACAACACCGAAATCAAACTCATCACTAGAGGCATTAGAAAGAACGAATTATGAAGATTCCATAGTGTTTACACGCGCTGAGGATCAACCTAGTCTTATGATCTGAAGTTTCTTTCACAACGGACCTGCTTGTACAGGAATAAGGGTTTCGATGGATGCATTTGCATCCAGCAAATCTTTATTATTGTGAACACAACGATCAGTTGTGGAATTTTAGTGCCAAAGTCAAGAGAAGAGAGGATGCTGAGCACAAAAGTTTTGGTTTTACTTACCAGAGGTGCAGGTCCTCGGACGACCCTTCCTTGGTTATTGTATTGGGATCCATGGCATGGACATATAAATTTGTTTTCGGCAGCATTCCATGGCACAACGCACCCGAGATGTGTGCAGACAGCATTAATTCCATAGGTTGCAAGGGTTCCATCATTCTCCACAACAAGGTATGTCGGATCCCCCTGAAACTCGGTTCACATACTTTTAGACAAAAGAAAGTTCGCAGGAGATACTTTTGGATGACGTGGCATCCATCTATTTTATATGGGCCCGCCAGTGTACATTGAATGATGAGATGCCACGTGAGGATGTGACCCTAACATCACTCTATTACAGAAATATGACAAACTGTAAGAAATCAGCATGTCCAAGCATATCAAAGTAGTGGTTCACATTACCATTTTGCACCAAAAGCAGTTTGAAAAGTTTCTAACAAAAGAATTAAATTTCATTAATCGCAGTCCCCAGAGTCAGATATTGTCCCTATCAATTCACCGTCTGGTGTACATAGCAGTAGAAATTTGGAGAAAAGATGACCAAAATTACAGGTGATAGAGCACAGAAGATACCCTTAATCCCTGTGCAAGGGTCCGGTCCCCAGGTTTATGTGTCTTGAGCCATTGATCCGCGATGACATCATTTCCAACAGCATCCTTCGCAATGGTACCGGCACTAGCATTATTTGAGCTGTCCTTGTGCAACATTAAGAGATACTAAACAGCGTTAGATGGGGAAATGCTAGTGAATGCAGAAACTATCACTCCCATCCATTTACCCATCCATCCACCACCACCACCACCACAATTATAGCCACATCCAAAACAACCAAAAAGAAAAAAAAAACTTCTTGATTGGGATTGGGATTGGGGTGCGACTCTTCTTTACCTAAATTTGTATTTCTCAACATATACGTCACATTTTAGAAGAAAAACCAATTCACAAAGGTCATCTTCTTTCTTATGGGACCAAGTGGGAGGAGGGTTTCTATGCATATCAGGAAATTGAGTACCTGCATTCCTTGGTGGAAGCTTCCAAAAAACGAAAAAGTAAAAAAAAAGAAAAAACTTGTATGAACCACCTCCCAACTCTAATGTAGAACCGATGCCAAAAGGCAACAAATAGTTCTTGTTTAATTTTGGGTCACCCCATGTAATCCTAGATGTAATTTTTTTAGATCTGGTACTGACAGGGTCATTATGATGTTTGTGCAAGGTTTCTCTCGAGCAAAGCCCTTCCACAAAATTTTGTGAGTTAATGGCTTATGTTACAGGTCAGGAGAAACTCCAACGGCTTACCACAATTGAACCATGGGTTAGCCGCTTAAGTGGCGGTTGTAGTTTTTCAGTATTTACTCTATTTTAGGGAAGTTGAGGTGTGAGTCAGTTTCAAATACTTTGATCACCAATCCCAAACAGAAAGGGAGAAGAGAACTCGAGGAGTTTACCAAGTTATTGTACTTTGAATCATGTTTCAACCTTTGTTATTCTAGGGTATATTGTTCAAGTCGTTGGATAAAATACTTTACCAGTGGTTTTTTGAATCGAAATAATAAATACAGTAAATAGTAGTACCAATAAAGATCTAATAAATATATGAACAATATGAAAATTAACAAATAGATTTTTTTGTGATAAAGAAAAACCTCGATAACCAATAATTATCAAGAAAAACTCTTCAAGTTTCTACAGCCAGTGAAAACAATACATTGAGAAAGTTAACTTACAATTTAGGTAGTATAAACATACTAAATTTTAACCGACTTATTCCTGACTTGTAATCCCTACCGAGAAATTTTTTAGGTTTTCTTGTAGTAGCAAAATCGGACATCTTCTAGTATTTATGTCGATCTTATTTCACTTTCCGTAAAATCTCTGCACACTATTAAATTCCAATGTTAATGCCACCAATGTCCTTATGAAGAAGACTTACAGGCTAAAACTAGTGTGTAATATAATTAAAAAATTTAAAAAGAGAAAACCTTGGTTATTAATCTCAAGAGTAAAGGTTTGATTTTCTCGAATGGAAACTATTCACATTTATCAATGAGAGCTTTTAGAGGTGGTTACCATTTTTCACAATTTTGGTGTATCTTGAAGTGTTTTGGAAGGATATATTTATAGAGAATGTTGAAAATTATATAAAAAATATGCGACCGTTTAAAAAGTAGTGCTCTAGTGCACGTGTGCCGCATAAGCGCGCTTCAGGGACAAAAGAATTAATAAGTGGTCCACACCCAGGCACGTGTGTCTCTCAGGCATACATCAAACACGGGTAATTTGAATAAACGGTGCTCAGTGCAATTCAAGTGTATATCGAACATGAGTATTCTGATTAAATGATGCTCATGTGCAACTCGAGTGCACTTCAGGCGTAAGCATCTTGGACAAGATACACACATTCGCTTATCAGATGCAGATCAGTTAAGAATATTGAGAGATAGTGCATTTATGAGCAACTAGCGTGTATCAAGCACCGATCT
This sequence comes from Nepenthes alata, assembly GCA_028571085.2. NCBI lineage: Eukaryota > Viridiplantae > Streptophyta > Magnoliopsida > Caryophyllales > Nepenthaceae > Nepenthes > Nepenthes alata. The sequence continues at coordinate 897 of JAOVVI020012527.1, read as the reverse complement.
TCACTGATACTTGAGAGTGTTTCAAAATACATGTTTTATCCAATAACAAAATATGTTAATATAAAGTATTTCTAACAAGTTTGTTGCAACTAGACTCGGATATAGTAAACATATTATTCAAACTCTAATTCCTAAGGTACTTTCCTTAGGAAAGGTTTCTACATGAAAGTTTATATTTTAACCTATGAATATATGTTATCATCTCACATCCTAGGAATTCAATCAAAGAATTCAATAGTCGATCATGGTAGAGATTTGTTATCAACTTTGTATGACAAAGCTTGGGTGGATTGACTGCAATAGTTATTGGCACAAGAATTAAGCAGCAAAGGATAACCAACTGGTACTCTTCATCAATGTATATAATCGAATTCTGTTACCTCAATTCATATTGTAGAGCAATCATTTACATAATAGGTGAAACACATTATTTTACTAATCAAAATGTAGCAATATTTAGAGCAGCTACTTTCCCATAAAAATATTAATGGGTCCGGTAACACCATGGACTGGCACAGTCCCAGTCCTAATCATCATCACGAAAAGGGGCTCAACAAGCAACGGATGAAGTCTCAGGCAAGAGATCGATCCGGCACAAACCAGACACCATTGTAATAACCAAGATAAGGCGTCAGAAGCCCAAACGGCGCATAGTCAAATGGACCAATCCGAAAAGCCTTTGACTAGGTAACTAGTAGAGCAATCAGAGCTTGCACTTGTGACGGCTAAAGCACGCGCATACTCTAAGCCACCTAGTGTCTTCTAATGACCAGGTCAGGGGGACCAAGCAACGCCTAACGAAGGTGACTCCCGTCACGCCCCAGTGGCTAGTGAACCTAGAAGCAACACCTATCGCAGACATTTGTGCCAAATTCTTTCCCACAAAACATTACAAAT
>JAOVVI020012525.1:0-12199 GCA_028571085.2 Nepenthes alata | reverse complement strand
GGTTCAGCTGGTTTGAGGGCCGGTTCAAGGCTGTTTCCGTAGCTGCAAATTCAGCATCAGTATGGATGCTGTTAGTTGGTTCGGTTACTGTTTAGGGGCCCGATTCAGAGGTCAATTCGGGATATTCTTTGCAACTGGTTCATAGGTGAACAGTTTAGTCTTAGTACATGATGATTTGGCTGGCATGGCTGTCGATTTAGCCGGTTCAAAGCTCGGTTCAATCTAATTCCCTAAGCTGCCAAGTTCAGCATCAATATGGATGTTAAGGCCGGTTTTGTTGCTGATTTGAGGCTCGGTTCAATGGCTAATTCAGGTCCAATTTTATGGATTGACACTTTAAAATCACCACAAAATACTTAGGCTAATATGGCTGCCGGTTCAGCCGATTTAATACCCAGTTTAGACCCGGTTTAGGAGCTGCAAATTCAGCATCAGCATGGATGTTTTTAGCCGGATATGTTGCTGTTTAGGGGCCCGGTTCAGTGATCGATTTTGGTCCAAATTTACAGGTTGACCCTTCAATATCACCACAAGATACTTAGGCTAATATGGCTACCGGTTCAGCCGTTTTAAGGCCTGGTTCAGGCCCGATTCAGGGTCTGCAAATTCAGCATCAACATGGATGTTGTTCAGTTGATTCTATTGCTGTTCAAGAGCCTGATTTAGTGATTAGTTCAAGGTATTTTAGCAGTCGGTTCACAAGTTGACACTTTAGTCTTAGCACTTGCGGGCTTGGCCGGTTTGCTGCCGGTTCAGCCAATTTAGAGCCTGGTTCAGTCTATTTTTTCCAAACTGTCAAATTCAGCATCAGTATCAGAATGGATGTAAAGGCTGGTTTTGTTACTTATTTGGGATAGGCTGAATTTACATAGTATCAATAAGGGATTTAGCTAGTTGGTTACTAATTTGGGGTTGGTTTGGTGACTGATTGGTAGCCGGTTCAGCTGATTTTCAGCAAGGTGTTCAACTACTGGTTTTGTTCAAGCTGGTGTTCCAGCTCTTTACACCGTTTCATTTTTTATGCAAAAATAATGATATGATAAAAACAATGAGTAATCTAAGTATTGGAGCAACAATACTTAAGGAGAATTAACAAAACTTAACAACAATTGAAAGAAGGATACAAAATACACTTGCCCAAATTTCAGTTTCACTTCTCTTGCTTTTGGTTTACTCTCTTCTGCTTCCCGGTTCTGCCGTCTTTCTTTCTTGGTTTTCCTTTACTTCCTTTCTCTCTTCCTTCACGTGTCTCTCCCTTACTTTCTTTCTCTCTTCCTTAATTTTTTTCCACTGATTTCATATAAAAACTCCTGAATTTGTCTTAACACATCAGCTTCTTCCCTTCCCTTTTCTTGCCACGGTTCTTGTTTGCTGTCTCTCTTTTTTTTCCACGTATTTGTTGCCATGTGTTTCTGTGTGTGTGCCAAATATTTGTGCCATGTGTGTATTGTTTCCTTGCTGAATTATTGGAATGCAGCTTTAGTGGAGCTGCCATGTGGCAGCTGAGTTCTTGTGCCATGTTGATGCTGGAATTTGCTGAATAATCAGCTCTTTGTAAGCTTGTTGTTGCCTTTGCTGAAGCTGCCGTGTGTGTGTGCTATTTCCTTGTGCCATGTGTTGCTTATTTCCTATTGAATATTGGGGAAACATAATGCTGCCGTGTCGCAGCTTCTTTCTTGTTGAATTGTGGTGTATTAATGCTGCCATGTGGCAGCTAATCTCTTGCTGAAGTTTGCTGATTTAGTGTCACGTTCCATTCTCCCTTATTTCCCTTAAATTTGCCTAAATGTGTGTGTGTGCCATGCTGCTGATATGCGTTGCCGTGAGCCTGAAATATTGCTAAATTATTGTATGTATATGCTGCTACCTAGTGCCCTGCTGATATATACAATCGCCCAGATAGTATTTGGCCAATCGAATTTAATTTGGTTGCTTATCTGTTGAGAATTTAACAACCGAACTAGCTTCTTGTTATCCCAAAATTAATTCGGTTGTTAACCGGTTGAAATTTTAGTGGCCGAGTTGTCCTTTTATTAACCGTAATTAGATCAACTGTTAACCGGGTCCATTGGATAATTTTTCTTGTTACCATTGGGTCATAGGGTAAACATCTGGCTTTCAAGTTTATAACATAATCATCATAATAAATCTTGATTCTTACCGAAATTCTTAAATTGGTGGAAGTCTCCAAGTCCACATATTTAATTCCAACGGTTAGTAGTTTGGAAATGTCAGACCCTTCAATCTAAATTTTTCTGTATCCCTTGACCTTGATTTCACTTTTGTTTAATTAATTATGATTTGCTTTATAGAAAAATTTCAGATCTTACAATCCTCCCCTTCTTATAAAAATTTCGTCCTCGAAATTTATGTTTTTTCGCCATGGCCTTCATCCTTAACCAAAAATTTTTCCCAAAATATTATAGCCGAAGGAGTTGTCTAAATTCCCAAAATGAGATTCTTAAAATTCCAAATCGAAACTCAATATAAAGTAATTTTTCATCGATTAATGACAATTTAACCCGTGTACATACATATCATAATGGTTCATTAATCCGGAGCAAAACTAGTCAATAATTTATTTTTCTGACTTATTGAAAACTTCAAATAACCCAATGATCTTTAATCTCGATTCATCCTTTGCCCTCCAAACTCAACATTCTGTTTCTTGAAGACATTATTGGAGGAATATGGTTGCCTGCATTATTTGTAATATGATTTTTTTCTCTAATTAACGGAAGGCCTATTTTTCTGCCCGAATTAAAACCTCAAAAGGATTCATTGTATTATTTAACTGCCAGCCATGTTTGCAAAGGGATTCGATGAGTGGTAATGTAGTTATCCCAATTACCCTTCATCCTTTGAAGTTGATATCCTTAATTCAAGTTTCAATTCGGATTTCCTATATCAATTCCCAAGTTAAATATTACATCCAGTACTATGGCCCGCATGCTTTTGATGCGTTACTCTGATTAACCCTTTATTTATAACATAATGTTCATAAGAAAATCTTAAGGATATTGATATTGCTAAGGTAAAATCTATGACCTTCAAGTTAAAAAACACAAGTGATGATATAGACTCCGAATGCAACTAATACTCTAGCTAAAGTGCCTTAAATTAAAATTTCTATCTTTCCCCACGGTAGTTTCAATTCCAACAATCCACAGAGGACTTTGTTGCGCATTCCAAAGTACTGAAACACTCCATGGTAAAGCACTCGGCTAGTACCTCTTTAATTTAATATGTGATTCTTGAAATTAGTACCAATTTTGAGATAACCTTAATAACAATTTCAAGTTACCGATTAAAAGATAATCTAGGTTAATTCTTTCCTCTAAGAAATATCCTTGAATTTCCCAACAGTTAGAGAATCATTTATAATCACAAAAACTTCCCGATATGGTCTCGTATACCAAATAACTCATCATTCATTCTCGTCATTTTCCGATCGATTCTTCTTCATTGTAGTTGAAATTCATAACTTAAATTGTAATTTAGACTATTCTTACCAATCAATCTATATTAGCATAACAACTCATTAATCAAATCATCCCTAATATCACCTCAACTTCCAGCATATCACAAAAATTAATCATATCTACTGATCCAAACTGAACACTTAGGGTGTATAATATTCCTGACCAATGAATCCCATAAGCATCAATACAACTAATGCAAGGTCTATTCCTCAAATTTACAAATAAATCCATAAAGGAAAGTATAGACTCTACCTAAAATCAATTTAACTTAAAACTTTACCTAAAAGATAATAAATAATAAATTAAAAATGATGGATATGCGTTGATGAAAACTAAAAAATGGAGAATATCTTGCATACGGCGATTACAACTGAATGAACCTACCATCTTACAAAATGAGGGCTGCTACGAGATAAAGCCACCAAGTGAGCATGGTGTCTTTCTACCTAGAAATCAAACTTTTAAGAGCAATACCTTACAATGCAATCCATAAATTGCAAACTAAAAGATCTCAACAATTTGCACACACAAGCTACGTACCTCACAGGCTAAAAACTACAAAAAAAAAAATTCCATGATGAAGGCAGGAAATAATATCTCCCTTCTTCATGAAAGGAAGGGGCTAAAAACTACAAACTGATCACAAATCTGTTCGACTAGACAGATTTTAAACAAATCTCCCATCTACTTCGACTGAGATAAAGCCCCCTGAGAAACTCTTCTAACTGTATAGGCTTACCTCGTTTTCAGGGAAAGCTAATCGAACAAAACTAGAAGAGCAACTAATAAGGAAAAATGTTAATGACATGCTACAATGAGTTTACCACTCATTTTTTAGTCATTAGTGGAGTAGAAAGTATTGAATGTCAAAAAGAAAAAAAAAATTAAACTGAAATATCAAGTTGAAACAATTCTCAATTAGTAACGTGTGTGAAAAATAGTTGTATACAATTGAATAAAACATAGACAGAAAACAAAAGAAAAAAATTATTCCATAGGTAAACAAATAAACATCGACCAACCTGATCAAATAAAGGTCGTGGCTTGTGACGGACCACGTCCCTAAATCCGTCATAAATTTTGATATAATCTAATTATTCTTTAATTTAAAGTTAACAATTTAACTAATTGGATGTGAATTTTCCTACTGATACCACAATTTTTATGCGTAACTTACTCTACATATACACGAGATCCAAATATGTGCCACGTCATCGATGGCTTCGACGCTGACTCAAAACAATACGACATCGGACCTTCAATAAGTAATGACACGTGCCAAAATATTGAAAATGATATATAACAATAATCTGCGGAAGTTATTATATTCATAAGCTTACTGAACGAATTTAGGATTACCGATATTATTAAACTGATATCATATCATCGACTTGCTGAATTGGAAAATAGATTTCAACAACATATATAACAAATCCATCACACACTAACTGACCCAAAGTTATTACAACATCCAAAATACCGAACACCATAATACTACTAAACATTAACTGAAAGCCAAATCACATCATTTAAAGTCACTAATTACAGTCCGAAACAGTTATACATCAAACTAATCTGTCTAAAACTATCCGAAAAACCATAAACATCATATAATGTCATCCAAAACTGACTAATCAATTTAAATACAACATTTGGTCCATTAGCTATCGTCCGAATGCTATCTGAACATAACATAACACAATATACATTATCCAAAATTATTAAATAGTAATAATAATCATCAATTTATTAATCTAAATTTCTCTTATCAGCTCGATCCTTCGATCTTGACTGCTTAGTAAGGACCTATGCAACTCATCTGAGAAGTTAGAAAAATAGTAAGAGAGTGAGCTAAATACTCAATAAGGCAATATACATAACAAAGAACATGTATATACATATTTATACTTAAAATCATATCGTAGGAGGTGAAAATCGTACAAGATGAAATAACATAAATATGAATGCGACATTCTGATTTCTTATTCTTTTCTTACCATTAGCCAACAAAACATGATTCTTGTTTATCTTTATTCTTATCTGTCAAAACATGTTAAAAACTCACTTTTCTTTAGGGATTAGGGCCAGTAAGCCTTATTAGCTAAAGGAGCGGTCGATCAAAGTTTGGACTGTATTCATTCTTCACACAATCAAAGGTTTAACTTCCTATTCATGACTTAGAGGCAGGTCATCTACCTTTATCCCTATAGATATGGCTAAAATCGCATCGCGATAATAAATTTTCAGACAATAATTTTTCACTATAATATTCTATCTGTTGAACAATCTTTAGTTCAGTTTATTAACTTTTTAGTGAACTCTACACTTTGTTTCTTAATTCTTTGTTTTTACTCTTTTAGAGAACAATTCATTTTTTCATAACGTAATTGCAAAGTTGTTTTTCTTTTTCATGATAATTTGCCTTTTTAAACATGAAAATTCTTAGAGCATGAAATTTAACATCAATATATGCAGTAGAGAATTTAAAAAGCTTAATGTAGGATTAAATAAATAATACTAAAATTCAGAGCATGCAGTATATAATTTTACAGGTAAGAACTTAAATAATTAATTCATAAATATTATATTGGTGCCATATTTAAAGTTCATGCAGGCCAGAATAAAATATCATATTCTGAGACATGAAAAAGGTTCATAAATTTAAAACACAACACATGTAACAAAACATAGATATTTAAACATGAAATTTCTTCATATTATCATGAGAAAATTGATATATAAGCAGAATAACTTCAAAATCTTAGTAGGAATGAGTATTAGAATAGGAATATTTGAAAAGAACAGAAATAAATAACAACAAACAAAACATAAAGTTTAGGAAGCACTTGCCTCAGCCGGATTTACCGAAATCCTTACTCCAATCGTCTTAACTCACTACCGGATGTCGTTCCTTCTCTTCTCTCTCTCTCTCTTCTTCTCTCTCCCTTAGGTCTCTCTCTCTCTCATGCTTGCACCACCTGAAAAAAGGCAGTTCTCGAACCCTCAGGCGCTATTTATACTTGGCTCGCGCTCGAGTGGCACTTGAGGCACGGATCGAGCACAACCACCACTAAATGAGTTTTGGATTCCGCGCCAAGGGCGTGCTAGGGCATGCGTCAAATGCACTTCTATGCCCTATACATTCACATTTTTGCGCCTAGGGCGTGCAGGGGTGAGCCTTGGGTGCTACCTTGTTGAAACACTGTTCTTAGCCCAACGCCTCCTGGGCGCCAAGGTGCACGTCGAGCGTGCTCTTCACCACTCACTCATGCATATTTGCTCCAATGGCTCGCCAAGGACGAGTGTCAAGCACAGCCTCAAGGAGGGTGCAATCCGGATTTTGCGCCAAAGGGCACCTTGGGCGCTGGTTCCACGAGCTCAAAAAGGAGGGCAATCTGGTTTTGGGGCCTGAAGCAGGCCTTAGGCCTGCATCAGGCCCAAATCTTTCAGTCCAATTTTTGACTTTTTGGCTTAATTTTTTATATCATTTGATCTCAATTTTAATTATATTAATTTAATTAATCGTAATTAACATAATTTAGAAACTTGATCCTTACAATTTTTCCTTCATTATAGAAATTTTATTCTTGAAATTTGACAAAAGTTAATCATACCTCAATAAAGAAATAGATGCATGTTCTTCTCCCAAATCGCATTATCTCTCTCCCAAAGAGTGGTTCTACCATAAGACCCTTACTAATGAAATTACAATCGTTCAAAACACTTGATCTCTCCAATTCAAAATCTGACCCGGTTTCTTAAAATATGACAAATCCTCATTAACCCTTAACGGCTCATACTCAATGATATGCTTAGGGTCATATCCATAATGTCATAACATCGACATGCTGAATATATCATGAATGTCCCCCAAATGTGATAGCAACGCCAATCGATAAGCCACTTCACAAATCATTTTTCAAACCTCGAACGGTCCAATGATCCTTGATTTCAATTTCCCTTCGATCCCAAACCTCGGTATTTCCTTTCGATGGAGATTTCTTCAAAATACATGATTACTGACTTTAAACGTCAAATCAAATCCCGAGACTTGTGGGATTATGAGCCTACACGCTCCCACTGCACTATTTAGATTAATCACTTGACTGTAAATTATCGTCATATCAAATTTTAACTTGGCGCCCAATTTCTTATGTGAACTTGCCCAAAAAATTTTGACACAAATCTCAAATCATGATTGAAACCTTGGAACTGGAATATCCTACAACCTCATTATCTCGATAACACATCAACAAGTCAACTTTCCATCCAAATACATCACCTAAATTGGTAATAAATGACTAACCTCGTTAGCCAATCCACAAATTACTCAAATAGCACCAAAAATTCTTTCTTTCCTAAGCAACTCTGAAACAAAATCCATGGAGGCTTCTCATTCATAATTCATAACTTCAATATTCAGAATACAATTCCTTTCCAAAATCAAAACATCTCACTCGCTCGAACATTAAGATCTTCTTGTGACTTACTACCAAAAAGTTCAGCAACTCTCTCAAACACGAGATGCTAATCAATTGTGGCTCATCGCCCAAATTCACTTCCTCCAAAATCGCAAACTGCACTTGGAGACACAAGGCCACTCTCGGTCCCCTTAAGAACATTCACATAGGACAACTCTTTATTCTATCCGATATTTTTCATGAAGTATCAAAGACACATCAAATCCAGAAAAAACTTTAGACCCAAAATATTTATAATAATATTCACCTCCTTGGCTGATGGCAAATCTCATAAGCATAATCTTTTAACAACTTCACCAACCTATACTGCCGCTTGATCGACTTCTCCTCACCAAAACTCACCATCACAGCCTTTAAGCGAATCCACCTGCTTATATTGCCACATGATCAACTCTTTTTGCGAAATAATTTTCCCAAGCCTCTAAGATCAAATTAAACCACAACTCTCCCTCCATACAAATGACATCTCTAAATCCTCAAAGCAAAGACCTCAACTACTAACTCCAAACCATGGGTAGTGTAAATCTAATCATAGACTTTCAATCGCCTTAACCTATAGGCAACCACCCAGACACGTTGCATCAAAACACAACCATGATCAATCTATTAACATTGTTTTATCCAATCTAACAAAAAATATCTTCCACAATTACGTATAATATATTTTACTGTAGACATTATTTGATCCAATATAATTGTTGTTCCAATGGAAGATTAAACAAGCCAATTATAAGTCTTGAATCAAGTATGTATTTTGTATAAGTTGTGTTCTTTTCACTTGCAAATAATTAATGAATCTCAGGCAATAATGCATATAATTGTTTCGTTCGTTATTGAACAATTAAGTCAATTCCTAAACTCTTACTCAATATGTCATCGACTTTATTCATGTTTATGTTCAATACATCAACCGCTCGAAGAATACATTCAGACGTTGTCTTCACATCTACGCTAGCCTTACGTTTCCTTAGACATCTTCTATGTAATTAGAGTTGTAACAGGCAATTTACTTTGAGCAGGCGATTCATCATTACTAAGTAAGCCTTCATTTTCCATTTCTACAATATTATTCACGCTAAATTGTTCGTTCTCCAGTTCATTGTGCTGAACCTCCGCAATGATATCCTCAACGGCTTGTGCTTCTGCTCCTATTGCACGATCTTTGACATAAATCATTGACAAATTTTTAAAATATGAAAATAATTTTTTTCATCAAATAGCAGTTCTCTTGTGGCTCTGTGTTAAAAAAATGTGTTAAATTGTATTGTAGCCAAAGTATAAATACCACTAATTTTAGATAAAATATAAAACTTACCAATATGTGTGCATTCCATATGTACTATTCTACGACAATCATTTTTTGTGCATTATACTACCCAGATTCCAAAGTTTTTATACCTCGTATTATATCATATATGATACTCATAATCCCCTTTTAATGTCTTTATTCTAGATGCAATGCATGGTGTTGCCTTCAAACTAAAATTTGACAATTTTTGTCTTAAAAGCATGTCTAACTCAACCAGAATCCATTATTTTCCAAAATAAAATAACCCGATTTGAATCCATTGTTAGTATTGTATGTACCTATATTATAAAACTCAACCATACTAGCAACAAGAGTAATGCGTATCTGGATCCGACTTCGAACAGATTCGGATTCGTCTGGATTGCTTGACCCTACTTTATTCTCTGAGTTCGAATCCTGCACACCACTAAAGTGAACAAGAGGTCAGTGTGTCGGCGGAAGGTTGTCCTACCGAAAATACTCCGACGCTCAAGTTAGTAAAGCCTTCTAAGTAGGGAAGGTAAACTAAAAAGCAAGAGAAAGTGAGAGTGAGTAGGTCGGTCGGGGGTGTTGGCTTGTCAAGAACGTGAGCTCTTGCTTCCTACTCACAGAGAGCGTGAGGAAGTAAATTCCCAAAAGCGTGAAAGTTTCAGGAAATGATTCTCAAAAAGTCAAATGGGTCTCCAGGAATCTGGAGGCCGTTTGGTGGGATTGGAGGACGAACGCTTGGGTAGAGTGGAAGAGATGGTGGGCCTCTGTCCAATACTCTGTAAGCGTTCGTGGGCGTTGTGTCAGTAAGAGCTTGTCTTGTCTGAGTAAGAGTTTTCGTTAATCTGAGTGAGAGTTTGCCTTATATGAATCAGAGCTTGCGTACGTAAGAGCTTGTCTACCCTGAATGAGAATTCTAGGGTTTACTTAAAGGATGACAGGGTGATATTCCTTGGTTGGAAGATGTGATCCTCTGCGTTATTCTGGTCGGTCTTCCTTCTACAGGGAGGTGCCAGTTGCTAAACTGACCGAGATTGCTTCATTCATGGCAGTCAGCGGCTTTCCAAGTTGCTCACCTTCCTTCTGTATTTTTTACCGTTGGAGAGCCCCAATTGACATGAGATTGAAAAAATATGGCGCCTTCCTTATGGGAAAGGTGTTGATTTTGTTAATGTCCTTTTTGGGTGCTAGCTGAGATCGTGAAATGTGTTGAAAGAGCCATTGCTGGTCGTCTACTAGATAATGGGCTCAAGTGGGCCAGGCCTGTAAAAAGCCTTTTTGGGCCTGCCGCTACAGTACATCCGGTCAACGCTCGAGTTGACCGTCTGTACGTGAGCTGACCGCCTGCGGAGGTCTGGACGATCAATGCTGGCATTGACCGCCTTGTGCCTTTCAGGATTTGGGCATGCGCCTCCTGTTGGGCCATTTTTTTAATTCTATAAATATATATCGAATTGGAATGAGTTGTCTAGTACATTTATTACACAGATATAACAATAAATATACAAAATAATTATCATATTGGGAACAACTTCCATTGCTTGTCTATACAATTCTCAGATATGAGTTCCGACCATCTAAATAAGTGTGTTTGCGGACGTATTATTATGACTAACACATTATTAAATATTCTATTTACTGTCTCACTCGACCTCTAAAAATTATGTGCAATCACTCTATTTTTTACATGATGTGCAAAAATATGCAAGAATATTGCCACTTACTCATTAATAAGCATGTGTTTTGATGGACGAAATCCCTCAATGCTTTTTGACATCTCACACAATTTGAAAAATGTGAGCCTACTCATTCTCAACATATTAATACTAGTGACATCACTATGGTATATAATTCTATTAATATATTCCCTTTTTTTTAAATATCAAGTTTGTAAAATCTCATAATTGTAGGTTTAGATTGTTCAATAATTGAGATTGCACTTAAAATACGTAAAAACTACCAAATAGTATGACAAATATTAATCCATTGCATTAGTACGACTGCTATCTTCTTTTTCTTTGTTTGAAAAGTTGAAGTATAATTGATTTATGAACTGTAATAACAAATCACAACATAGGCAAATATAAGAAAAAAAGTTGTCTATATAAAAACATAAAAGATCGATGTAATTGATCCATAAGGCAGCTAGAACCAAATTTGATGTAAAATATTGAACTATGAAATCCATCTCATGCCTTTGTTTCAGCAATTCTAGTCTAGCTGAAGAGTTCATAATTCATCAATTATGTTTTATGTTCTCATCATATTGGGATAACTACAATGCATTAATGGCTAAGAATGGTTTATATGTAATGCTCAATGAATTACAATGCATGGAAAAAAATGATGCATAGACGATCTGAATTGAAATCAGGTCAGATCATGAGTAAAATGTTACGGGGCTCATTAAATTCCCCTCTAAAGCCGCCACTGCTGCCACCGGGACTTCGAAAGCTGCCGTCCAGCGCAGTACCCGGGCCACTTGGGTCCCCCTTAAATTCAGAGATTACACTTAATTTAGCAACTGTGCACATGCATATATTTGTTAGTTTATTTTTCTATTTCACTGCTGTTGCTATTGCACATGAGGATTCTGTTAGACTTGCTATTTTTACTTACTAAGGCCAATACTGTATATAAAGGTTGGCTACAGTTACTTACGGGGAAGAAGAATATTGGCTCTCTCTCTGTGTTTCCTATTCCCTCTACTTTTCTCTCTCCCTACAACTCTCTCTTCTCACGTCTTCTCTTTCCTTGTTCTCTCTGCACCTCTCTCCTCTCTGACACTCTCTCACCTTGGCTCTCTTTCCCCCTCCCTCTTCTCTTCTACCTGATTTTCTGTCTCACCCTCCTTTCCCTCTGCCCCCTGCAACTCCCTCATCATTTCTTCCCTCTCTGCTTTCCCTCGTCCCTATTCCCTTCGTCTGCTTTTCACTCTCTCTCGATAGGGACCTCGGTCC
>JAOVVI020012524.1:0-12200 GCA_028571085.2 Nepenthes alata | reverse complement strand
TCCTCGAAAGATACCAAGATCCACCTATTACAACACTTAATTTTTAGATTTGCAAGATATTAATTTCTTCCAAAAGTATTATCCATAAATCCTCAAGGCAAGGACCTCATCACAAAATCCCACTATCATGAAATGGTTTCAATTCATAAGCTCCTCCCCCACTTGGTTTGAGGGTAGCTGCCTATTGTGATGCAAAATAACAAAATCCTAATCTTTCTCAAGAGCAATACAATCTATGCAAACATACTTGACCCATCCATTAATCCTACTTTTCGGAGGCCCCAAGGCTTCCTCAATTGCATCTAACCAATGCCCCTTCAATTCTATGCAAATCCTTAGAGACTAATGTCGATTTCAATCTGTCTCCAAATCGCCCATTAAAACAAGTTGGCTTGGTCACTTTCTCCAAATATATATATATATCCTCAAAACTTTGATAGCTAGATTCTCAAATGGCCACCTACCGACTTCAAAAAGGGCAGTCCCATTTTCTAACTAGACTTAATGCCTATCTTTGATTCGATCGACTTTGTCTCTTATTTAGAATTCACAACCTAATTATAGGGTATCATATCCCCTCGATACAATTTATGCCAAGATCCTTGAGCACCATTTCAATTCTAACAAGGTACGCATCACCCGCCAATTCATACATTTAATCACTTACCAAATCTATCACAAATAGACATCCTTAATTTCACAATCCCAAAATCAACTTCAAGTCACATAGACTTTGAGCCATCAATTCCACTTATCTGCCATACTAACAAAATAAATCAAATATTCCTTCTTCCAACAATACACAACCGATCACTTTCTCGGTTAGGCATTCAGTTATCAACTTTTACAATCCAACAAATTCACAAAAGAACACATAGATACGATTATCGAACAACTTTTAGAATTCTCAAGGTGATGGGGACGCATCATGCAAATCATGAGAAATTTAAAGAATACATAACTTCCAAATCAATCAAAACGGAAATCAAAATCCCACAATTAAGAAAATACCTCCATCCACTAGCCATCCTATAGCCTATAATCAAAATATTGCAATGTTATTAAACCTCAAGATATTAGATTATAAGAGGGGCTAAAATTAATCAAGGCACTCCAATAGAAATCCTAAGTTCAGTCCTTAAGCATTTCATTTAATCCTATCTCTCCCTATCTTACCTTAGTCTCATAACAGATTAAGACAAATCTAGAACCCAAATCGATCAATTTAGGCCTGAAATCAATGTCAATCAATTTAATAACTAAGTCCTGCCTTAATTCTAATCTAACTTAGGACTATTCAACCTAACGCAATCATTCTAGACCTTCATCTATTTATTCGATCAATCATAATCGTTTCCTAAGCTTCCGTGTATGATTCAAATCAAATCCTAAGGTATCTTATTTTCTTTAATACCAGCGGTGACAGAACAGATCTTATTCTATTAAGGACCTCCGTCAAATACATACGAAACAATCGTCCACAAATTTAAAATATTTAAATTCTCTGAAAATTTGGGTAGAATTTCCTCTAAAATTGGATAAAAATCCAATATAAAATCTGTATGAAACAACCTATTTAAAACATACTAACAATTTAAATCTAAAATCCAACCACATCACAAAGTACACTGGATCAACACATGCCATATCCTTCCATGGCTTCAATGTATCATCCCTATCAACTAAAATTCAGATGGGAGATACCTACTAGGACCTGTACAAAATTCAAAGAACAAAATAGCGGAAGTAACTATATCTACAATAAAAAAACTATGGAAGCAAGAACAAAACATTCATCATAATATAACATCATTCCACATTATTGCGTTATACAACTTTAATTTCAACATTCTATCTAAAATGGATCCAAAATCCTTCCAATTACCAAAGTCTTTCAAAGTCTTCGAAACTCACGAGCTTTACTCATGAGCTTTCCTTCCTCTAGTTAGATCTGACTTCAATCCTTATCAGGTTTTTGCTTATCTGGAGGAGGACAGAAAGCTAGAAGTGAGCTAGCAGTTTAGCAAATATACCCAAAATAGCAAAAACATACAATTATATATATATAAAATAATAACATATTATCAGACAGGAACTTAAAAAGGAATACAGAAAATCATACATGCAAGCGAGTGAAACAAGAGCGTAAATACGATGCAGAATATGATAAAAATCATGATCATAGGTCCTTAGTTCTTGGTCTAGGATTCATATTATTAAGTTTTCCTTTTAAACTGTTATCCTCCATATTTTACATCCCAAGACAGGATGAATTTTTTATTTGCTTTGACTGATTTTCTCCATACTTTACATCCCGAGGTAGGATGAATCCTTTATTTAGTTTACTATCTTTCTCTATACTTTACATCCCGAGGCAGGATGGTTCTTTTCACTTTAATCTTTACATATCCTCCATACTTTACATCTCAATGGCAAGATGATTCTTATTCAATTTAATTCTTTTCCTCCATACTTTACATCCCGAGGACAAGATGATTCTTTTAGTCTTAATGTCTATTATTTAGCGTTCCAAATTGAAAGACAGACCACACATTACCCAAAGGACGATATCATTTTCATATTATGCTAGCCAACCAACTGATTTACTTAACTAAAGATATTATTGTCCTTATTTCATTAATCTTAACTCTCCATATCTCGAAGACTATTCCAATTCAGACATTTAAACATTCGGTCACCATGGAACTTCTCTATGATTTAATGGTGCATAATGGTACAGTTGTTAGATTAATCTTTAAGTACAAATCCAGTCAAACCTATACAAATAACCCTTCAGATAATTTCAGAACATCTCAGAAGCTTAACAGTGTATCCTATGGGACTTTTTCAGACAAAAATCACCTCATAGGCATTAACATATTACAGAATCACAATTACATCTCAAAATTTAGGGAGCTAAAGCATCAACTCTCCAATTTTTTACCAAGGGTTTCACGCGAAGCTTTTGAACCATAATCAGACACCAAACGCGTACACAATCATGAAATCAAAACCGTATATTGTGATACATACAGGTAAATATGAAATGTAACTGATCGATTAACAAATCATGCTTTATTTACATAAAATATAAAGAAACATGAATTTAGAGTATAAATATAAATTTAGAGATACAGAAAAGTAGTAAAAATAGAAGATAACGTCCGAGGTACACTTACCTTGGCTCGATCTTCTGTTATTCTTACTCGAATCGAAGCAAAATAATCGAATTTCTCCTCTTTCTTCCCTTTTTCCTTCTCTTTTCTCCTTCTCCTTTTCCTCCTCTTCGTGCTGCTGTCGAGGGTTCTCTCTCTCTCTCCCCCCAAAACCCCCTTTTTAAAATAATTAAAAGAAAGACGGTGGCAATTTCCCGAGATTGGCGTTCGAGCGTCAGGCATGCAAATTTGCACTCAGGTTGGCGCTCAAGCGGTAATCAAGCGCCTGCCCCTCGCAAACTTCACGCCCCCGCTCCGCCTCAGGGGCGCCACATTCGCAAATTTGCGCCAGAGTTGGCGCCTTGGGTGTCCTTTAGCCGCCACATCTCCAACACTCAATTTTGCTTCGGTAGCAATTTTTTCATTATTCATAAACCCAATCATGATTATTATCAACTTAATTATCCTCTAATTATCATATTTAGGGATCAAAATCTCATACATTTACATATTGGGATTGTAAGATTAAGTTAAGGTATATAACCTATATAATATAAAGTCAGACTCAAGAATTATAAGTGGATACTTTATTAGTTATCCAAAAAAATCCAGTGAATTTAGGTTTTCTTATTCTAATTACTCTTTAATAATTGTTAAAATAGGGAATGCTAAATTTCTTTAAAATGCTTAAATTAGTGGGAATATAAAACCTTAAGAAATTATTTTTGAGAAAAATCAAACTCCTAAAATTGCATAAGATTCAATTAAATAGACAATAATTCTATCAAACACAATTAATAATTTTAATAAGGATCATAAGTCTATTATAAATACACCAATGATAATTGAGTTATTAGTTATTAACCTAATTATTACCGAAAACATTGCTAAACCTATACTAACAATGCATCAAGGAGAAATTTTAAGAAGATCAATAAGAAATAGGAGATCATGTATTACTTCTGATTGTATTTCTTTAAGAGTCTAATTTTCATATTAGATAAAGTAATGATTCAATCACTTTCTCACATACTATAAATGATTTGAATTTCTCCAAATGGTATGATACTAAGAAGGATGAAATTAACTCAATAGAGAAAAAATAATATTTAAAATTTTGTTGAACTACCTCATGAAGTTACAAGTTCTAGCTATAAAATCGATATATAAGACCAATAAAGACTCTAAAGATATATAGAATAATATAATGTCAAACTTATTACTAAAGGATTTACTCAAAAGGAAATCACTGGTTACCATGAGACATTCTTTCATGTATTAAAGAATGATTATCTAACAATAACTATAGTATTGATAGCTCATTTTGATTTAAAATTTAATCAGATAGATATGAGAACATCTTTTCTTATTGATGATTTGTAAAAGGAGGTGTATATAAAACAATTAGAGGATTTAATTTTAGAAGAAAAAAGTCATTTAGTTTACAAGCTAAATAAATCTATGTAAGGGGTTAGACGATCTTTCGGTCAATGGTATCTTGAATTTGATGACGTGAATTATATATATAATTTTATAGAAAATATTTTTAAATATTATATATAATTAAAGTCTGTGGGAGCCGATTTATTTTTCTTATCCTATTGTAGATTGCATTTCATTTGCTAGTAGTGATTTTAGATTACTTAATAAGAATAAATATTTTTTTTGAAATCATTTTAATATAAAATTTATGAATAAAATCTCGTATGTTATTGACACAAAAATTTATAAAGATAAATCTCAAGAAAAAAATTATTTATCTTAAAATATTTATAATAAAAAATTGCTAAAAAGATACATTATGGAGAATTCAAGTTGATATGTTAAATAAGCCTTAACATCTAAAAATATAGTTTGTAATTGAACAAATGAGATCATACTATTGTGCTTCTATTATTGGGACATTAATATATACTTAAATATGTAGTAAACTAGATAAACATATATAGTAAGTTTCTGGGGGAGATTTCATAGTGATCCTACTTTAGATCATTGGAGAGTTGTGAAAAAGGCACTTCAATATTTGTAATAAACACAAGATTATATACTTATATATAACAGATTTGATTCATTAGAAATAATTAAATATACAACTTTTGATTTTATTGGGTGTCTAGATAATAGATAGTTAACATTAAATTGTATATTTCTACTTATTAGAGGTACAATCTCTCAAAAAATATAAAATAAAAGTTGACTGCAACTTTTACCATGGGGGTCAAGCTGGTAGCATCCTATAAAGTTATCAAACATATAGTTTGACTTAAAAATTTTATTATAGGATTGAAGGTCATTGACTCTATTTCTTAACCTATAAGAATGTTCTATGATAATTCAATAGCAATGTTTTTAATAAATAATGACAAGGTGTCTAACAAAAATAAGTACATAAAAGTGAAATGCCTTATTATAAAAGAAAAATGTGATAAACACAAAGTATCACTTAAATACATCAATACTGTGCAGATGGGTGTAAATCTTTTGACTAAAGCTTTGTCCCCAAGATTATACAAAGATCATGTAAATCATATAAGTTTATTAAAGTTTGATTGATGATACACAAGTGTTGTGTTCGGGTCCGAGGCCGTACACTAATGACGTTTGATGATGTCAGGTGGACGGACTCAGTTGCAACACAAAAGAGTACTGATTGGAATGCGAGCGAGCGTATTATGTCCGGGAGAGCGCTTAGGACGAGAAGGAGTAAAGTACGGGCAGTTGCGAGAGAGAGAAGCGAACACAACGATTTTTACGTGGAAAACCCACCTTTGAAGTAGGGGGAAAAACCACGAGGCTTTGCGCCTTGCAAAGATTTTCACTATCTCGAGTTATTGGATACAGAGTACAAAATACAGAGAATGAGTATAACTTTTACTTTTAGCCCTTTTTTCTGGACGTTCTCGAATGGCCTCAACTTATGGAGATCGATCCTTTCTACTGAATGCTGAGATGGGTATTTATAGGGGAAAATATAGCCGTTTGGCCTCTGACGCCTATTGGGAGGCTGGCCACCTGCTCCCCTGACACAGCCATGCAGTGTCAGGCACGCTGGCGTATGTGGCGAGTTAAGCTGCCAGCGCCGTGCCTCAGCCGTACTGTGTCAGGAATGTCAGCCTGCGACGTCAGTCTTAAGATGACAAGGCGTGTTCTGGGGATCAGCTATGCCTGTGATGGTGGCGTGATGCAGAGGTTGCGTGTTCCTGTGAAGCTGAGCTGGCATTCTCGGATTTCAAGATGAGTCCTCGTCTTTTGTTTGCTTTTTTAGCTTCTGGAATAGCCCGCGGACTATATGTCGTATGGCTCTTGCCCTTGGACAGAATCAGAAGGTTCTCGGTCGCTAGAGAAAGTTCTCACCTCTTACTGGCTCATTGGGGCACTTTTGCAGGGTCCGCGGTCTATCAAGCTTTTGCAAGCTCTCGGACCGAATAAGAAAGTTCTCGTCCGTTAATTGCAACGTTGCCTAGCTGAGAGGGCTCTCGGACTTTCCTAGTGCGTCAAGTATTCGTCCTTTTGCACATCCTTTAAGGGACTATGGGTATTGAAACCCAACAACAAGTGTGTTACTTACCAAAAAAAAAGATATACAAGTTGTGCACATTTTGTAAATATCTTTTGATGATTATTATATCACATTTATTTATAATACATATCTCTATTATTCTAGATATGGCAAAATTTCACCAATGAATTAATTTAATGAGAAATGCATACATAAAGTTTAATTTGATTCTAAAAGTGTGATATTATCATAATTATGGAATGTTTCACACTACATTTAGGTAATATTATCACCATAATTCTTATTATCATTCTCAAATAGTTAAATTTAAGATTAAGTCATATATATCAAAATATTTTTATAAACTATTGGCATACAATTTTAAAATTCAAAATATTACTAATATTATTACTAGTATAAAGCTTTCGTTGTCTAAGTGAGAAAATATGTAAACTATACCGATAATGATATTTAAAATTTGGGTTTATATTAATTATTTTAAATTTATAGTTTAATTAAAATGACTAAAAATAGTAACGATTATTTAATGTATTTTCTTGATGGGAGGAATACAAATAATGATTATTCATAAAATAATATATCAAATAAAATAAAGTGTATAACTATTTATTAAATAATTTATCTATAAAAATATATGACTTTGTGTAGAAGGATGTGTCTTTTTATATTAAAAAGATATAATCATTAGTCTCTTGAAAATAAAGTATATAAATAGAAAGCTTGAGAGACTATCTATTAATTCATGCATAAAGTTTTTTCTCTCAAACAGGATCGTTGTATATTATTATTTCCCTATAATTTTTTTAAAAAGTATCATATGAATTAAAGTGACCTTACTTTTTGACAATTGGTATTAGAGAAGCCTATAAAATTTAATTATTACTCATCTCTCCTTATAATTATTTCAATCGAAAAGATTATTGGCTAATTTTTTTTTATTTTTTTCTCCATTAATTTTTTTATATTCTATTACTATACATTCGTTAAATTAATTATTTGATGATAAACAGATTGAGAAAAAAATGCATCTTCGATTGCTGGTTATATTTTTGATGGATCTGTCATCTATAGACCGACCTGGGATCCAAGCCCACAGTGGGAGAACAGTCTAGAAGTTGCAACCCAGGAGAAGGCCTCTGCGACCCAAGGTCCATGATCGCGCAACCTAGGACCGCCCATCAAGATATGGGGCAATAGAGCCGCCCGTCAAATGCGGCCCATAAGCATGCATCCCAGTATCGCCAACTCATCGACTCCAACTCAGCTGACACGCTCACGTGATCACAACTTGTAATGTCGGGCTGGCCAGAAAGGAATGTATCAATCACATTACTCCTCAAGAAGGAAAGGCCAGCTGGACTACCCCCCACGATTCCCTTTTCAAATACCTCCTTCCCCCACAGGAAAGAAAGAGAAAAAAAAGAGAGTGAAGGAGAATGATAGAAGAGAACTCTCTCCAAGCTCGCAAAAATGGAGAATGAGGGAGATGACCAAGGGCATGTGATGATCAATCTCAAAGCCATCTCCCGCCAGAGGCGATTATTTCTTTCTTGCCAATTACCAATACCGATGGCAGTTGTACGAGCCTCGTGCCAGCTCCGAACTCTCATCTTGCATGGCCCGCGAAGACAACACATAGAGTAGGGGGCAGTGAGTCCCCTCCATCTGCTGTCGGGAAAGCATTAGCAGGTAACGTTTCTCTTCATCGTTAACGCCCAAGAATTTCTTCCTCCTTTGGTTAGCTACCCCACCGCGAGTGCACTCAACAGTCAGCCACTCCTTAACGAATGCATCACACCTCTCATTTTGCCGAGTACACCCCAGCGAAGCTCAATCCTCCATCTCTCAAAGCTGCCCCTAACTAAGCTCACCCCAGTGAAACTCAATCCTCTATCTCTCTAAGCCGTCCCCTAGTCGGGCGCATCCAACAAAGCTTAGTCCTCCATCTCCCTAAACTGTCCCCTGGTCGGGCGCAACCTAATGGAGCTCAATCCTCTATCTCTCTAAACCGCCTGCTAGTCAAATGCATTCAACTAAGTTTAATCCTCCATCTCACTAAATCGCCCCCTAACCGGGTGCATCCCAATGAAGCCCAATCCTCCACCTCTCTAAGTCCTCTCCTACCTGGGCGCACCTCGGCAGAACTCAGTCTTCCATCTCTTTAAGTCGTCACGTGGCCGAGCGCACAGATTGGAGCCTAATCCTCCACCAATACTCAATCCCGCATAACATGCATCTACACATTTTTCTTATATTCTTGTGTCTTTCCATCCATTGAAAAAATTTCTGATTTAAACGTTGGAGGATATATCGGAGAGTGAGTATCACCAATCCTTTGACCTCCTATTTAATTGTTGTAGCATATAGGATCCAAATTTACAGTGATAGGGACTGGACTTGTTTCAATTCAACCCACCGTAAAAGATCAAGTAGCACCTTATTCCGTACAATAACTCGGATCTCATGACGCATCAATTTTCTTTTTTATTTGTTTATTTAAAATAAAAACAAAAAAATAAGGATAAAGAAGAAAGTAATAATAATAATAATAATAATAATAATAAATAATAGTAAAAAGTTAACGCGAGGTTCGAACTCCGGACGCAGGAATAAAAAACAAGGCAATAACCAATGTACGTTATTAGCATTTTTTTTTCTAAATTATAATGAGGTTCTAAGAAATCAAGATATAATGTTCCAGGCGAATGAAGTACAGATGGCCAGTTTATAGTATTTACCCACGAGCTGATATATATATTTACTTATTTATTTTGTTACGTGGGAATAAAATAAAAGCAGAAGTGATTTGTTTTTAAAATTCTTTTGCTTTTAGTAGAACTTCATTATCAAAAGTAGTAGTATTCACTTGAAATTAAGACAGTAGCCAACTGTACTTAATGGTGCGATTCATGAACCAACACAAATATCAAGTACGGATCGGTTCAATGCGTAGGTGAATAAGAGGACCAAATGTCGATAGCCAACAAAAGACGTCATAAAACCCATCAAGCAAATAGCGTACAAACACATAAATCAAGAGATACAACCTAAACAGTCAAATATTAAAGAATTATAATGAGTTGCTTAATAGTCAAAATAGGAGCGGCCGAGTCGATCTAATATCTGGTAGCCAAGCGGCCGTACTATTGAATAGAGGTGATTGTTACATAAACAAATAATGGTCCTCACCACTAATCTGAAGTAGCAACATGGCCACATAATGATTCCACATGCCTAACAACCAAACGGTATCGTTTAATATAGATAAACCCTCTCCCCCAAAGATGAGGGGGGGATAAGAACATCTAAAAATGATAACAAAGGTAAGACACTTTGCCAATTAAATGCACAAATATAATGGATACTCCACCAGACTAGTGTATGAAATACAACTACTTTGTCAAATGACTGCACAAAAATGAGTATTGCCCTCTAAACATATACTCATCCCTATCCTTTCTAAATTCTCACATGTATTTCCTTGCATCTTTCACACCGGAATAGAAAGATCACTGATTTGAGTGTTGAATGATATATTGGGAAGCAAGTCCTATATTCCTCTTATATCTTATTTGTTTTGTTATAGTGCGTAAGATTTAAATTTAGAATTATGAAGATCAGACCCACTATTATTCGAACGTATAAGCTTGATAAGGTAGTTACCTATTTTGTGCATTAATCTGGGTCCTTAAAACGCATCATTGGCATCATCTGTGAAAAGATGATAATCAAACCACCCAATCGAGAAGAGAGAATATGGCCAACACCAGGACCTAAACAAGTGTACCACCTAAGGACATTATTTCCTATGGCGATAACCTGATAGAGGGTAGCCATCGAAATACTTGTCTGATCACAAATATAAATGCAGAGACACTGGCAACCCAGGTTGACAAAATATCCAAGGTTCTCAAAACCATTTGCAATAAATTAGAGGGAAAACCACTGGGACTCCATCCCCTAACTCCCAAACTTCTACATCTTGAAGAAAATTGGATGAAAAAGTAGTCAATCAAGGAGGTGATTTTGCGGTCTGATGACCTCAAGGCTCGAGAAGCCATGAGTAATAGGGCCCAAACTCGGCATAAAGGCCGATTAAATTTTGGAGCACAGGATGAAAGCTTAGAGCTGCAAAACCCATATTGTTCTCGAAATGTTGGGAAACCTTTAGCATGAAACGAATCTTCATGCAACACTCTTCCAAGTAGAGTCTATAGCCGACAAGTCCAACATATTTTCCCAAACCATTTAGAGTTAAGAACTTTCCTCAATGCAAAGAGGCTTGCACCTGCCTTCTAGGTGGAGGAGAGGACCAGAAAGATCAAGCAGTAGCTATTCTGAGAAAGTACAGATAGACATTCAGCTGACCTAGGTAGGTTAACATTTATGAGAGAGATTAGGATGAATTAACTTCCTCACAAGTTTAAAATGTCAAATTTGGAACCCTACGATGAAAATTTTGATCCCATGAACTATTTGGATCATTTTCGTATATTGTTGAGATTCCAAGGCCTAGATGATTCGATCTTATGTCTCTACTTCCCATTGGCCCTCAAAGTAGATGCCCGAATTTGATTTCACTAATTACAACAAAATTTTATTCAAACATTCCAAGAGCTGATCGATTACTTCTTATCACAGTTTGAGTCTGCCCAAAGTGAAGAAAAACAGTCGTGGTACCTTATGTGCATTTGGTAAGGATCAAACAAAAGTCTAAAGTGTTTCTTGGCTCAATTTGATGCAGAGGCTCAAAGGATATCAAAACTGGCTAATGATGCAAAATTGGATTCTTTAATGAAGACTTTGCAATTGGGTAAATTTTTTAAATATTTAGTTCAGTAAGATTCCATGAATTTTCTCGAGGTGGATACCATCACCTGAGTATACATCGCTACCGAAAAGACCAACAAAGCGAAGAGGCTTGAGCATGCAGACCATCACTCAGGATCGATTAGCAGAAAGAAAAGGAACATAAACAATTCCACCGCTTGAGATCCCATGAAGGAGACGAGGATGGAATCGAGCATCAAAAGAGAGTACAGATCCTTAAACCTAACTCCTTTAAATGACACTCAGACGAACATCTAGATAGAGATTCAAAATCAGAAGTTTCTAAAATGATCCAAACCGCTCAGGAACCTAGAAGGAGTGAATATGCCCAAATAATATTTCTACCATTGATCTTCAGATCACAATATCAAAGATTGTCAATGTGACGGAACGGATATATATATTTTTTGAATCCGTCAATCAGAATAGGAATAAATAGCCTGTACCGTAACTTAGTACATGCACACAGCTGGTCTAGCTACATCACAATATGCAAACACAAGATCACATATGCAATCTAGGACCCACACACGTTATCCATAACATACATAGCGGAAGTAAATCTAATAACCTGTCGAAGCATTCAAACTCATTCCCATAAAATTCATTCATGCGCATATAGGCACAAGGATCCAATTTCAAAAATACATCTATTTAGATCATTACATCAGCTGCTTCTTCCGTGGTAACTTCAA
>JAOVVI020012523.1:0-12200 GCA_028571085.2 Nepenthes alata | reverse complement strand
TGCTGCTGCGACACTAGAGGTGCTTGGATCGAAACTCGGGGTGCTGGTCGCGATACTTGAGGTGCTGGGAGCGACACTAGTGGTGCTGGGAGCGACAATGGGGAAGCTAGGAGCAACGCTGGCTGTCCTAGGTGAGACACTGGAGGTGCTAGGAGTGAGACTCGCCGTGCTGGGCGTGACACTGAAGGTGTCGGGAGGACAATCACAGTGCTGCGGCCGACACTGGAGGTGTGGGGAGTGACACTCACAGTGCTGGGCGCGACACTAGAGGTGCAGGGAGCAACACTCGCGGTACTGGGCGCGACAATGGAGGTGCGACACTAGCGTTGCTGGGTGCGATACTTGATGTGCTGGGAGCGACACTCTCGGTGCTGGGCACGACACTGGAGGTGCTGGGAGCGACACTCTCGGTGCTGGGCACGACACTGGAGGTGCTGGGAGCGACACTCGTGGTGCTCGAGCGACACTCGTGGTGCTCGCGCGACACTTGAGGTGACTTGAGCGACCCTCGCAGAGCTGGGCTGGACACTTGAGGTGCTGGGTGCGATAATGGCATCGCTGGGTCTGACACTTGAGGTGCCGGGAGTGACACTCGGGGTGCTGGGGGCGACACTGGAGGTGCTGGGAGTGACACTCGGGGTGCTGGGCGTGACACTGGAGGTGCTAGGAGTGACACTCACGGTGCTAGGTGCGCCTCTGGATGGGCGGGGAGGGACACTCGCCGTGCGGGGCGCGACACTGGAGGTGCTGGGAGTGACACTTCCGGTGCTGGGCGTGACACTGGAGGTGCTGGGACCGACACTCGGGGTGCTCGAGGCGACAACTGAGGTGTTGGGTGCGACACTGGAGGTGCTGGGAGCGACACTCACGGTGTTGGGCGCGATACTGGAGGTGCTGGTAGCCACACTCAAGGTGCTGGGTGTGACACTGGAGGTGCTGGGAGCGACACTGGCGGTGCTGGGCGCGACACTGGTGGTGCTGGGTGCGACACTGGCGGTGCTGGCCATGACAGTAGAGGTGCTTGGAGATACACTCACGGTGCTAGGCGCGACACTGGAGCTGGTGGGAGTGACACTCGAGGTGCTAGGCGTGACAATGGAGGTGCTGGGAGTGACACACGCATGGCTGGGCACGACACTTGAGATGCTAGGAGCGACACTCGTGGTGCTGGGAGCGACACTAGTGGTGCTGGGTGCGACACTGGCGCTTGGACGCGTCACTGGAGGTGCTGGGAGCGACACTCACTGTGCTGGCCGCGACACTAGTTGTGCTAGGAGCGACACTCGCGGTGCATGGCGCGACACTGGAGGTGCTGGAAGCGACACTAGCAGTGCTGAGCGCGACACTGGAGATGCTGGGAGGGACACTCGCGATTCTGGGCACGACACTGAAGGTGTTGGGAGTAACACTCTCGCTGCTGTGCGTGACACTGGAGGTGCTGGTAGCGACAATGCCAGTGCTGGGCGCGACACTTGCATTGCTGGGCATACCACTAGAGGTGCTGGGAGCAACACTCGGGGTGCCGGGCGTGACATTGGAGGTGCTGGGAGCGACACTAGTGGTGCTGGGTGCGACACTCGCAGTGTTGGGCGTGACACCAGAGGTGTTGGGTTCGACACTGGTGATTCTCGGCACGACACTGGAGGTGGTGGGAGCGACACTCGCAGTGCTGCTGTGACACTGGAGGTGCTGGGAGCGACATTCGGGATGCTGGCCGCAACACTGGAGGCGCTGGGAGTGACACTCGCGGTGTTAGGAGCGACACTAGGGATGCTGGTAGCGACACTGGCTATGCTGGGCATGACACTGGAGGTGCTAGGAGTGAGACTCGCGGTGCTGGATGCGACACTGAAGGTGTCGGGAGGACAATCGCGGTTCTCGGCCCGACACTGGGGGTGCGGGGAGCGACACTAGAGGTGTAGGGAGCAACACTCACGGTACTAGGCACGACAATGGAGGTGCGACACTGGCATTTCTGGGCGCAATACTTCAGGTGCTGGGAGTGACACTCTCGGTGCTGGGCGCAACACTGGAGGTGTTGGGAGCAACACTCGCGGTGCTGGCGCGACGCTTGAGGTGCTGTGAGCAACACTCGCAGAGCTGGGCTGGACACTTGCGGTGCTGGCGCGACACTTGAGGTGCTGTGTGCATCACTCGCAAAGCTGGGTTGGACACTCGCAGTGCTGGGAGCAACATTGGCGGTGTTAGGAGCGACACTGGCGGTGCTGATCGCGACACTGTAGGTGGTCGGAGTGAGACTCGCGGTGCTGGGCGTTACACTGGAGGTGCTGGGAGCAACACTGGCGGTGCTAGGCGTGACACTGGGGTGCTAGGAGCGACAATCGCAATGCTGGGCGCGACACTGGAGGTGCTGGAAGCGACACCCGCGGAGCTGGGCACGACATTAGAGGAGCTGTGTGCGACACTGGAGGCTCTCGGTGCCACACTGGAGGTTCTGTGAGCGACACTCGCGTTGCTGGCGTGACACTTGAGGTGTCATGAGTGACACTCGCATAGTTGGGCGGGACACTAGAGGTGCTGGGTGCGACACTGGAGGTGCTAGGACCGACACTCGGGGTGTTGGGCACGACACTGGAGGTGCTGGGAGCGACACTCGGGGTGCTGGGCACGACACTTGAAGTGCTGGGAGGGACACTCGCGGTGCTGGGCGCGACACTGGAGGTGCTGGGGGCGACACTGGCTGTGCTGGGCGTGATACTGGAGGTGCTGGGAGCCACACATGCGATGGTGGGCGTGACACTGGAGGTGCTTGGAGCGACACTCGGCGTGCTGGGAGTGACACTGGAGGTGATGGGGGCGACAATCGGGGTGTTGGGCGCAACATTGGAGGTGCTGAGAGCGACACTCGCTGTGCTGGGCACGATAATATAGGTGAAGGTAGCCACACTCACGGTGCTGGGTGCGACACTGGTCGTGTTTGGAGCGACACTCGTGGTGCTGGGTGCGACACTGGAGGAGCTGGGTGCGACACTGGCGTTGCTGGCCGTGACACTGAAGGTGCTGGGAGCTACACTAGGGGTGCTAGGCACGACACTGGAGCTTCTAGAAGTGACACTCGCTGTGCCAGGAGTGACACTAGAGGTGCTGGGAGTGACACTCGTGTTGCTGGGCGCGACACTGGAGGTGCAAGGAGCGACACTGGCGGTGCTGGGAGCAAGACTGGAGGTGTTGGGTGCGACATTGGTGCTGCTGGGCGCGACACTGGATGTGCTGGGAGCGACACTTGCGGTGCTGGGCGCGACACTGGAGGTGCTGGGAGGGACACTCACGGTGCTGGGCGCGACACTGGAGGTTCTAGGAGTGACACTCTCGCTGCTGTGCGTGACACTAGAGGTGCTGGGAGCGACAACGCCAGTGCTGGGCCCGACACTTGCGTTGCTGGGCGTGACACTGGAGTTGCTGGGAGAGACACTCGCAGTGCTGGGCGTGACACTAGAGGTGTTAGGTGCGACACTGGCGGTTCTCGGCATGACACTGGAGGTGCTTGGAGCGACACTCGCGGTGATGTGCGTGAAACTGGAGGTCTTGTAAATGACACTCACTGTGCTGGGTGTGACAAAGGTGGTACTGGGAGCGACATTTGCGGTGCTGGGTGCGGCGCTTGAGTTGCAGGGAGCGACACTGGCAGTGCTGGATGCGACACTTGAGGTTGTAGGAGCGATGCGGTGCTATGCGTGACACAGGAGGTTCTGGGAGAAACACTCCTTGTGCTCGGCGCGACACTGGAAGTGCGGGGAGTGACACTTGCGGTGCTGGTGCGACACTGGGGGTTCTGGGAGGGACACTTGGGCTGTTGGCAGCGACACTGGAGATGCTGAGAGTGACACTCGTGGTGGTGGGAGCAACACTGGAGGTGTTGGGAGAAACAATGGCGGTGCTGGGCGCGACACTGGAGGTACTGGGAGTGAGACACATGGTGTTGGGCACGACACTGAAGGTTTTGGGTGGATAATCACGGTGCAGAGCGCGACACTGGATGTGCACGGAGCGACACTCACGGAGCTGGGCGTGACACTGGACGTGCTGGGCGTGACACTGGCGGTACTGGGCGTGACACTGGAGGAGCTGTGAGCGACACTTGCAGTGCTGGGCGCGACACTGGAGGTGCTTCGAGCGATACTGGCGTTGCTGGGTGAGAAACTAGAGGAACTATGAGTGACACTCGGGGTGCCGGGTGTGACAATCGAGGTGCTGGGAGTGACACTCGGGGTGTCAGGCGCTACACAAGAGGTGCTGGGAGAGACACTCGCGGTGCTGGGCGTGACACTGGAGGTGCTGGGAGCGACACTGGAGGTGCTGGGCTTGACACTAGAGGTGCTGGGAGTGACACTTGCGGTGCTAGGCGCGACACTTGAGGTACTAGGAGCGACACCGGTGGTGCTGGGCACGACATTGGAGGTGCTTGGAGCGACACTTGTGGTGCTTGGTGCGACACTGGAAGTGCTGGGAGCGACACTCGGGTTGCTGGAAGTGACACTGGAGGTGTTGGGCGCAACACTGGAGGAGCTGGGAGTGACACTGGCGGTGCTAGGCACGACACTGGAGGTGCTAGGAGGGACACTCACGGTGATGGGCACGACACTAGAGGTGCTTGGAGCGACACTGGAGGTGATCGGAGCAATACTCGCGGTGCTGGTCGCGACACTCGCGGTGCTGGGCGCGACACTGGAGGTTCGAGGAGCGACACTCGGGGTGCTTGGCGCGACACTTGAGGTGCTGGGAGAGATCCTCACGATGCTGAGGGCGACACTGGAGATGGTGGGACCGACCCTAGCAGTGCTGGGCACGACACTGGGGGTGCTGAGAGCAACACATGCAATGTTGGGCGCGACATTGGAGGCGCTGGTTGTGACACTGGCATTGCTGGGCGCGACACTAGAGGTTCTGGGAGCGACACTGGCGTTCTTGGGCACGACACTCCAGGAGCTGGGAGTGACACACGGTGTGCTGGGCACGACATTGGAGGTGCTAGGAGAGACACACGGGGTGCTGGGCGCAAAGTGGAGGTGCTGGGAGCAACACTCGCGGTGCTGGGAGTGACACTGGAGGTGCTGGGAGCAACACAGGCGGTGCTGGGTGCGACACTTGAGGTTCTAGGAGTAACACTCGCGGTATTGGGCGCAATATCGGAGGTACTGGGAGCAACACAGGCGGTGCTGGGCGCGACACTTGAGGTGCTAGGAGTAACACTCGCAGTACTGGGCGCGACATCGGAGGTACAGGGAGTAACACTCATGGTTCTAGGCGCGACACTGGAGGTGCAGGGAGCGACACTCGCGGTGTTGGGCGCGACACTGGAGGTGCTCGGAGTGACACTCTCAATGCTGGGTGCGACACTTGAGGTGTTGTGAGTGACAATGGCAGTGCTGGGTGCAACACTTGCGTTGCTGCGCGCGACAATTAAGGTGCTGGGAGCGACACTCGCGGTGCTGGGAACAAAA
This sequence comes from Nepenthes alata, assembly GCA_028571085.2. Taxonomy (NCBI): domain Eukaryota; kingdom Viridiplantae; phylum Streptophyta; class Magnoliopsida; order Caryophyllales; family Nepenthaceae; genus Nepenthes; species Nepenthes alata. Next base: position 6,738 of record JAOVVI020012523.1, on the reverse strand, counting down.
CTGGAGGTGCTGGGAGCGACACTCGCAGAGCTGGGCGTGACACTGGAGGTGCTGGGAGCACCACTTGCAGTGCTGGGTGCGACACTGGAGGTGTTAGGAGTGACACTCTCTGTGCTGGGCACGGCACTGGAGGTGCTGGTTGCGATACCCGCGGTGCTGGGCACGACACTTGGGGAGCTGGGAGCGACACTAGCGGTGCTGGGTGTGACACTAGAGGTGCTGGGTGCAAAACTGGCTATTCTCGACGCGACACTGGAGGTGTTGGGAGCGACACTCGCAGTGCTGTGCGCGACACTTGAGGTCCTGGAAGCGACACTCGGGGTGCTGGCGTGACACTGGAGGTGCTTGGAGCTTCACTCGCGGTGCTGGGTCCGACACTGTAGTTGCTGGGATCGACACTTGCGGTGTTGGCTGCGACACTTGAGGTGTTGAGAGCGATACTTGCGGTGCTGTGCGTGACATAGGAGGTGCAGGGAGAAACATTTGCTATGCTTGGAGTGACACTAGAGGAGCGGGGAGCGACACTGGAGGTTCTGGGAGTGACACCCGGGGTGCTCGCCGCGATAATGGAGGTGCTGAGAGCGGCACTCGCAGTTCTAGGAGCGACACTGGAGTAGCTAGGACCGACACTCGTGGTGCTGGGCACAACACTGGTGGTGCTGGGAGTGAGACTCGTGGTGCTCGACGCGACACTGAAGGTGCTAGGCGCGACACTGGAGGTGCTTGGAGCGATAATCGCAACGCTGGGCGCGACACTGGAGGAGCTGGGAGTGACACTCGTGGTGCTGGGCGCGACATTGGTGGTGCTGGCAGTGAGACTCGCGGTGTTGGGCGCGACACTGAAGGTGCGAGGAGGACAATCGCGATGCTGGGCGCAACACTGGAGGAGAAGGGAGCGAAACTCGCGGTGCTGGGAGAAACACTAGAGATGTTGGGAGCGACACTAGCGGTACTGGGCACGACAATGGAGGTGCTGGGTGGACACCGGTGTTTCTGGGTGCGACACTTGAGGAGCTGGGAGCAACACTCGCGGTGCTGGGCGTGACACTGGAGTTGCTGGGTGCAACACTCGCTTTGCCGGCACAAAATATGAGGTGCCAGGAGCGACAGTCGCAGAGCTTGGTGGGACACTGGAGGTGCTGGGTGCGATACAGGCGTTGCTTGGTGTGACACTGGAGGTGCTGGGAGCGACACTTGGGGTACCAGGCAGGACACCCGGGGTATCGGGCATGACTCTGGAGGTGCTGCGAGCGACACTTGAGGTGCTGGGGGTGACACTGGAGGTGCTAGGAGCGACACTCGCGGTGACGTGTGCGACTCTAGAGGTGCTGGGAGCGACACTCGGGGTGATGGGCGCGACACTGGAGGTGCTGGGAGGGACACTGCACGTGATGGGAGTAACACTGGAGGTGCTGGGAGCGACACTGGCGGTGCTGGGCACGATAATAGAGGTGCTGGGAGGGACACTCGCGGTGGTGGGCGCGACACTGCAGGTGCTGGGAGCGACACTCGTGGTGCTGGGCGCGACACTTGAGGTGCTGGGAGTGACAACGGCAGTGCTAGACGCGACACTGGCGTTGCTGGGCGCGACACTGGAGGTGCTAGGAGTGACACTTGGGGTGCTGAGCGCGACACTTAAGGTGCTGGGTGCGGCACTGGTGGTGCTGGGAGCGACACTGGAGGCGCTGAGAGTGACACTCACGGTGCTGGGGTCACACTTGAGGTTGTGGTTGTGACACTAGGTGTGCTGGGCGTGACACTGGAGGTGCTGGGAGACACACTCGCCGTGCTGGGATCGACACTGGAGGTGCTGGGAGCGACACTGGCAGTGCTGGGTACTACGCTGGACGTGATGGGAGTGACACTCACAGTGCTGGGTGCGACACTGGAGGTGCTAGGAGCGACACTCGCAGTACTAGGTGCGACATTGGAGGTGCTGGGAGCGACACTCGTGATTCTGGGAGGGACACAGGAGCAGCTGGGAGTGACACTTGCGGTGCTGGGTGCGACACTGTAGGTGTTGGGAGCGACTCAAGAGGTGCTGGGCGCGACACTAGAGGTGGTGGGAGCAACACTCGCTGTGATGGGCGCGACACTGGATGTGCAGGGACAGACACTCACGGTGCTGGGAGTGACACTCGGGGAGCTAGGCGCGACAGTGGAGGTACTGGGAGCGACACTCGCTGTGCTAGGTGCGACATTGGAGGTGCTGGGTCCGACATTAGCGGTGCTAGGCACGACACTGGAGGTGCTGGCAGTGACACTCGGGGTGCTGGGATCGACACTGGAGGTGCTAGGAGCGACACTCGTGGTGCTTGGCGCTACACTGGAGGTTATGGGAGCGACCCTCACGGTGCTGGGAGAGACACTGGAGGTGCTGGGAGTGACACTTGCAGTGCTGTGGACGACACTGGAGGTTCTGGGAGCGACGCACGCGTTGCTGGGCTCGACATTGGAGGTGCTGGCAGCGACACTGGCGGTGCTGGGTACTACGCTGGACGTGATGGGAGTGACACTCGCGGTGCTGGGTGCGACACTGGAGGTTCTAGGAGCGACACTCGCGGTGCTAGGTGCGACATTGGAGGTGCTGGGAGTGACACTCGCGATACTGGGAGGGACACAGGAGCAGCTGGGAGTGACACTTGCGGTGCTGGGCACGACACTGTAGGTGTTGGGAGCGACTCAAGCGGTACTGGGCGCGACACTAGAGGTGGTGGGAGCAAAACTCGCTGTGCTGGGCGCGACACTGGAGGTGCAGGGACAGACACTCACGGTGCTAGGCGGGACACTGGAGGTGCTGGGAGCAACACTCGATTTACTGGGTGCGACAATGGCGGTGCTCGGCACGACTCTGGAGGTGTTGGGAGAGATAATCGGGGTGCTGGATGTGACACTCGGGGTGCTCGATGCGACACTAGAGGTGCTAGGAGCGACACTAGCGGTGCTGGGTGCGACAGTGGAGGTGCTGATAGCGACACACATGGTGCTGGGCGCGACACTGGAGGTGCTGGGAGTGACACACACGGTGCTGGGAGTGACACTCACGGTGCTGGGAGCGACACTGGAGGTGCCAGGAGTGACACTAGCTGTGCCGGGCGCGACACTGGAGGTGTGGGGAGTGACACACATGGAACTTGGCGTGACACTTGAGGTGCTGGGAGCGACAATGGCGGTGCTGGGCGCGACACTGGAGGTGCTGGGAGCGACACTCGAGATGCTGGGCATGACACTGGAGGTATTGGGAGCGACACTCGCGGTGCTGGGGACGACACTAGCGTTGCTCGGCGCGACACTGGAGGTCCTAGGTGAGACACTGGCGGTGCTGGGTGTGACACTGGAGGTGCTGGGAGCGACACTCTAGGTGTTGTGCGCGAAGTAGAGGTGCTGGGAGTGACACTAACGGTGTTGGGTGTTACACTGGAGGTGCTGCGTGCGACAATGGCGTTGCCGCGCATGACACTGGTGGTGCTGGGAGCGACACTCGGGGTGCTGGGTACGACACTGGAGGTGCTGGGAGAAATAATCCGAGTGCTGGGCGGGACACTTGAGGTGCTGGGAGAGACACTCGGGGTGCTGGGCGCGACACTGGAGGTGCTGGGAGCTACACTCGCGGTGCTGGGTGCGACACTTGATGTGCTGGGAGCAAAACTCGCGGTGCTAGGTGCGACACTCGAGGTGCTGGGAGTGACACTAGCGGTGCTAGGCGAGACCCTAGAGGTGTTAGGTGCGACACTCGCGGTGCGGGGCTTGACACTAGAGGTGCTGGGAGTGACACTTACGGTGCGGGGCACGATACTGGAGATGATGGGAGTGACCCTCGGGGTGCTGGGTACAACACTTGAGGAGCTGGGAGCGACACTCAGGGTGCGAGGCGCAACACTGGAGATGCTGTTAGCGCCACTCGTGGGGCTGGGTGCGACAATGGAGGTGTTGGGAGCGAAACTGGTGGAGCTAGGAGCGACACTAGAGGTGCTGCGAGCGACATTCGCGGTGCTGGGCGCGACACTGGAGGTGCTGTGTGCGACACTAGCATTGCTGGGCGTGACACTGGAGGTGCTGGGAGCGACACTCAGGGTGCTGGGTGCAACACTGGAGGTGCTGGAAGCGACACTCTGGTGTTGGGCGCGACACTGGAGGTGCTGGGAGCGACACTTGCGATTCTTGGCAAGACAATGGAGGTGCTGGGAGCGACACTGTCGGTGCTGGGCGCGACACTGGAGTTGTTGGGAGCGACACTCGCTGTGCTGGGCATGACAATGGAGGTACTGGGAGCGACACTGGAGGTGTTGGGCACGACACTTGAGGAGCAGGGAGCGACACTCGCGGTGCTGACCGTAACATTGTAGATGCTGGTTCTGACACTCGCGGTGCTGGGCGCGACAATAGAGGTGCTAGAGGCGACACTGGCGGTGCAGGGAAGACAATGGAGGTTCTAGGAGCGAGCCGCGGTGCTGAGCGCGACACTGGACGTGCTGGGAGCGACACTAGCGCTTCTAGACGCGACACTGCATGTGCTGGGAGCAACACTCGCAGTGCTGGGCGTGACACCGGATGTTTTGGGTGCGAAAATGGAATTGCTGGGCGCGACACTGGAGGTGCTGGTAGAGACACTCGGGGTGTTGGGCGCGACACTGGAGGTGCTTGGAGCGACACTTGGGGTGCTGGTCGCGACACTGGAGGTGCTGGGAGAAATAATTGGGGTGCTGGGCGGGACAGTGGAGGTGCTGGGAGCGAGACTCGGGGTGCTGGGCACGATACTAGAGGTGCTGGGAGCTACACTCGCGGTGCTGGGTACGACACTTGAGGTGCTGGGAGCGACACTCACGGTGCTTGGCGCGACACTGGAGGTGCTGGGGGCGACACTAGCGGTGCTGGGCGTAACCCTATGGGTGTTGGGTGCGACACTCGCGGTGCAGGGCTTGACACTGGAGGTGTTGGGAGTAACAATTACGGTGCGGGGCGCGACACTGGAGATGCTGGGAGTGAACCTCGGGGTGCTGGGTACAACACTTGAGAAGCAGGGAGCGACACTCAGGGTGCGAGGCGCAACACTTGAGATGCTGTTAGCGACACTCGTGGGGCTGGGTGCGATAATTGAGGTGCTGGGAGAGAAACTGGTGGTGCTAGGAGCGACACTGGAGGTGCTGTGAGCGACACTCGCGGTGCTGGGAGCGACACTGGAGGTGTGGGTTGGGACCCTCGCGTTGCTGGGCAGGACACTGGAGGTGCTGGGTGCGACACTAGCATTGCTGGGCACGACACTTGCTGTTCTGGGCAAGTCAATGGAGGTGCTGGGAGAGACACTGGCAGTGCTGGGCGCGACACTGGAGGTGCTCGGAGCAACACTCGCGGTGCTGGGTGCGACACTGGAGGTGTTGGGTGGGACACTCGCGATGGTGGGCATGACACTGGAGGTGCTAGGCGCGACACTCGCGGTGCTGGGCGTGACACTGGATGTGCTACGAGCGACACTCGTGGTGCTGGGCACGACGCTGGAGGTGCTGGGAGCGACACTCGGGTGCTGGGCATGACACTGGAGGTGTTGGGAGCGACACTCACGGTGCAGGGCACGACACTGGTGGTGCCGGGTGCGACACTTACGGTGCTGGGCGTGACACTGGAGTTGATGGGAGCGACAATCGAGGTGGTGGGCTCGACGCTGGAGCTACTGGGAGTAACACTCGCGGTGCTGGGCGCAACACTGTAGGTCTGGGTGCGACACTAGCGGTGCTTGGCACGACACTGGAGGTGCTGCTCGCAGTGCTGACGCGACACTGGAGGTGCTGGGAGCGACACTCGCGGTGCATGGCGCGACACTAGAGATGCTGGGAGCGACACTTGCGGTTCTGGGCAAGACAATGGAGGTGCTGGTAGCGACACCGGCAGTGCTGGGCGCGACACTGGAGGTGCTGGGAGCGACACTCGCAGTGCTGGGTGCGACACTGGAGGTGTTGGGTGGGACACTCGCGATGCTGGGCGTGACACTGGAGGTACTAGGAGCGACACTCGTGGTGCTGGGCGCGACACTGGATGTGCTACGAGTGACACTAGTGGTGCTGGGCGCGATGCTGGAGCTGTTGGGAGCGACACTCGGGTGCTAGGCGTGACACTGGAGTTGTTGGGAGCGACACTCGCGGTGCAGGGTGTGACACTTACGTTGCTGGGCGCGACACTGGAGGTGCTGGGAGCGACACTCGGGGTGGTGGGTTCGACACTGGAGGTGCTAAGAGTGACACTCGCGGTGCTGGGCGCGACACTGTAGGTCTGGGTGCGACACTAGCGGTGTTTGGCACGACACTGGAGGTGCTGCTCGCGGTGCTGATGCGACACTGGAGGTGATGGGAGCGACACTAGCGGTGCATGGCGTGACACTGGAGGTGCTAGGCACGACACTGGAGATGCTGGGTGAGACACCGGAGTTGCTGGGCGCGACAGTTGCTGTGCTGGGAGCGACACTCGTCGTGCTCGGTGGGACACTGGAGGTGCTGGAAGCGACACTCCGGGTGCTGGGCACGACACTGGTGGTGCTGGGAGCGACACTGGAGGTGCTGCGGACGACACTGGAGGAGCAGGGAGCGATACTCGCGGTGCTGACTATGACACTGTAGATGCTGGCTGCGACACTGGCGGTGCTGTGCGCGACAATGGAGGTGCTGGGAGTGACAGTGGCGGTGCTGGGAGCGACAATGGAGCTTCTAGTTGCGACCCGCGGTGCTGAGCGCGACACTGGAAGTGCTG
>JAOVVI020012522.1:0-12200 GCA_028571085.2 Nepenthes alata | reverse complement strand
AACGAATAATCCAAATTATGATTTCGTATGCAAATTTGTAATGCATATATGAATAACAAATAATACAGACTATACAAAATCATTCAAATCCCAAATCATATGATTTCTTAAGGCTTAAATATCCAAAGTTAGGTAAATCCGAATATTATGTCAAGACCTGCGAATCTCAAAAGTCCAATCATTTCAAAATATAAAATACAATATAGATAAAAATCTAGAAAATCAAAATGATGCCAAATTTGAGAATGATCAAAAGGTTAACGTTGAAGAAGGATTACAAGTACTCTCAAAAATTTTAGGCCAAAATACTACCATTTAGTCTTATAGGCGGGTTGTCTACAATTGCTCCCTATAGACGGGGTCAAATGCCATTATGTTTTAATATTAGGTTCAATTGTTAAGTGTACCTAATATATTAGAATATCTGAATATATAGTTTCGTCAATTTCTTACAATGGTTCTTAATAAAAAATAAAAAAAAACAAAAGGAGTACTATATAACAAATATTTAAAACCTTTTCATTTTGTTGGAAAAGTATAAATAGAAAAGTTTTTACCCTATGGGAGAGTATAAACTCATGTCAAATATCAAAATAGAGTTCGTTTGAACATTTGTATGGACTATCAACATGTAATATCGAATGCACAATATTTTATGACTTTTCATCACAAACCCTTTCTTATATGAACATGATACTAAAAAATATTCACTTATTTTTGTGAGAATAGACAAATCTTTAAAGCCTTTAGTAAAATGAATCTAACTTAAAAATGTTCGGTGAAAAACAATTGCATGCAACACTGTTTAGATCGGGGTGTAAAAGAGTGTTATGCATGTGAAGTAAAACAAGAAATATAAGTAAAAATCGAAGGATTATAAAATAGACCACATAATAGGTTTGAAAATATTTTCCTTTAACATCCGATCTAATTGATCGTACTTGAAAAATTTCTAAACTGTCTTTCCTTCTCTTTCTCTCTTCTTCCTTTTCTCCTCCTCTTCTTTTTATCCCTCCTCTCTCTCTTTGCTGCGCAAAATGACTTAAAACAGGCCTAAACGGCCGTAAATAATCGAACTCCGCAATAGGCGCCACATCATAGTACAGGTGCAGTTCAAGTGCCATTATTTTGCCAAATTTGCTCATGAGCGTTGTAATAGGCGCACATTAGGTGCCGAAAATATGCATGATTGCACACATCCATTGCCTGAAATACGCACGAGTATGAAGACATATGTACATCATGCGTTGGGCCCAATCAGATATTTCCTCATTCCAAATCGACCAAATACATGTAAAAATGACGCTGTAAATTGAAATGAAAATACGTGGCCCTGTAACTGTCCACTCCCTGTAAACTTTTGTTCCTGAAATTTACATAACTTAATGAGCAAATTGACAGGGATACTCGTCTTGGATTTTGTATTCACGCTCCCAAGTCGAGTCCTTGAAAAAAATAGTTCTTCCAAAACACTTTAACCAATGGAATAACCTTGCTATACTACCGCTTCTCTCCAAAATTTGAATTGAAACCTCAATATTTGACAATTTATTATCACTTTGATATTCAATAATGTGCGTTGGATCTAACATTATAGTTCTGTTGCATCGAAATATGAAAAATATCATGACAATTTGCCAAATTGGGAGGTAAGACTAATCTGTAGGCTACGTCTTTGACTCGTTGCAAAATAAGGACCCAATAAATCTTGGTTTCAATTTTCCTTCATGTCAAATATAGAAATCCATTTCCTCAGAGAGATGTTCAAAAATACATGATCGGCCACCTCAAAATTTAAATTAGATTTCCAGCTGTCAGCAAAATTGTTTTGAAGACTCTGAGCAACTATCAAACAACGCTGAATTAATTTGATGTTATTCGAAGTATTTTTGATAATATCAAGGCTAAAAAGTTTATGATTATCAATCTTCTCCCAATTAATAGGAGACCAACATCGTTGTCCCAACAAAGCCATAAATGAGGCCACATCGAGACTTGAGTAATAGTTGTTATTATTATCAAATTTAGCAAATGACATATAATTCTCTTAATTTCTTTTGAACTCTAAAATAGAGGCCCTCAACCTATCTTCCAAAATCTGAATCGTCTTCTGTAATTGCGGATCAGTTTAAGGGTGAAACACTATACTGAACTCTAGTTTCTTACGCAACTGCTGTTGTTGGATTTCCTAGAACTTTGATATAAATTGTGGGTTTCCTTCGGATACAATTGAAGCAGGAATGCTATACAATTGCACGATTTTATTGATATACAAGTGTGCCTTATAGGTTTTAGAGAATTTAGCCCTTACCGGCAGAAAATGAGTTGATTTCGTCAATTTATCCACAATCATCCAAATCAAATCATAATTCCTGACTATCCTAGGCAAACTCGATACAAAATCCATCATGATATACTCCCGCTTTTAGTTAGCAATAGGCAAAGGGTGAAAAAAATCCTACAGGCTTCCAATGTTTAGTTTTAACCTGTTTGCATGCCATATATTTCCCCACATAAGCGGTTATTTCCAGCTTCATGTTTGTCCTTTTTTTATTATTTTGATTCATGTCCCACGTAAGCATTTATTTCCCACTTCATTGGTTGTATGTTTCGCTCTATGGGTGTCATTCATAACTTGTCCTTCAAATTTTGAATGTTGGTCACACATATTTGGTCTTGAAATTGAAGAATTCCATCTACTCGAAATTAAAATTTGCTCACAATTTGATATTTAAATCTCCTACGATATGAGTTGCCTTACTCTTTTCCATAAATATCGGTTGCACTTGGAAATACATTAGTGTCATCCTTGAGCCTTCGAAGTGCAATTGAATATAACAATTTTCATCTCATTAAGGATCTCTCATTTTTTAATCATCGTATGGGCTATCAAGTCCGAAGATTTCCAATTTTGCAGGTCTGATATAACATTCACCTTCCTCAACTGATATTGAATATCACAATCTTTTAATAAATGTATCTAGCAACGCTATCTTATATTCAACTACTACGAAAATAAATACTTTAAACTTTTATACGTATATTGTATAAATAATTTCTCTCTGTACAAATAGTGTCTCGAAATCTTTAAAGCAAAGGTGACTGTTCCCAACTCCAGATCGTGGATAGGATAATTTCACTTGTAAACATTGCGCTGCCTTGATCTATAGGCATTAACCCTACCTTGCTGCATGAAAATACAACATAGTCCTTTCCTCGAAGTGTCACAGTAAATCACAAAACTCCTGTACCATTTGGAATAGCAAGCTGGTGTAGAAGTCAATTTTGATTATTTAATTGTTGAATCCTTGACTCGCAATCCTCATTCCAATGGAAAGACATCCTTTTGTGTCAGATGTGTCAATGGTATCGCAATTCTTGAAAAGCTTTCGATGAAACACCAGTGGTATCTGGGCAGCACAAGAAAATTCTTGCAATTGCTGTTTCATCGCTTTGAACTTTGATGGTGTTATTGTATAAGGAGCCCAAGAAAATCCGGGTATCACATCAATAATAAACTCAATTTTTCTATTTGGAGGCAAAGCTAGGTAACTCCTTCGGAGTGACTTCCTCGAATACAAATCTTGTAATATCCGGATTCCCGTTTGAATTATTTTGGATGTATTTAATAGTTTTAGTTTATTGGATGTGCTCGATTAATGATATTTTGTGAAATTTTTAAGGATTTTGATTCTGTGTTTGGCACTTGAGTTTTGCTGACCCTGCGCTCAAGGCACAAAAACCAGAATGTGCGCCTGAGTAGTGCTCAAGGCTCGCTCGAGTGCAATTGCTATAATGGGCCGTGTTTGGGCCTCGCTTGAGCGACGGGCTACCCGAGAGAATGCGGTCGAGGCACACCTGTGGCATGCTCGAGAGCAAGTTGCTTTGTAAAAATGCACGCGGGTTAGGGTTTTTCCATTCTTTGCTTAGTCGGGCAGACAGGGAGAGAGTGGAGGGAAAAGAAGATTGAGAAAGCGGAGGTCGAGCGCCTTGGAGTATCCTTTTGTCAGATCTGTTGAGTATAAAGTTGAGACAAGTATTCGTAAGGCAAATCTTTTGTCTCCTATTAATTGGGAAGTGATTGGCGATTGAGGACTTTTGGGTTCCGATAGCATTGAAGATACATCAAAAAAGATTTGGATCATTCGGGATTGGATGATGGTTGCACAAAGTCGTCAAAGGAGCTGTGTGGATAGGAGAAGGTCGTATTTGAGATTTGAAGGGGGCGACCATATATCTTTAAAGGTATCTCCGAGGAAAGGAATCTTGTAATTTGGAGGGAAAGGCAAATTGAAGTCGGGATTCATTTGGCCGTTTGAGGTGCTGGAGAGAATCAGAGAGGTGGCTATAGATTGGCTTTGTCTCCAAATTTGACAGAATGCCATGATATTTTTCACTTATCTATGCTGAGGAAATATGCATGTGATTCGTCATATGTGATTGAGTTTGAGTCGGTGGAAATTGATGAGAATTTGTAGTATGTTGAGGTTCTTGTTCAGATTTTGGACCGAAAGGATTAGATGTTGATGAATAAGGTGATTTGTTGGTTAAAGTGTTTTGGAGGAACCATGTAGTCGAGGAAGCGACTTGGGAATGCGAGAACGATGTCTTGGAGAAATATACTTATATGTTCGAGGATTAAGGTTTGTAAATCTTGAGGATGAAATTTTTAGAAGTTGGGGAGAGTTGTAGTACCCGGTTCCTCGTTTGAATTTTTTTGATTGTGTTTAATATTTTGTGTTTAGATGTGTCAGATTAATAGCATTTTTTGAAAATTTGAAGGATTTCGGTTCGGTGTTCCACGTTTGCTGGCTGTGCGCTTGAGACATGAAAGCTAGAATGTGTGCTCTCGTGGAGCGCTTAAGGCTCGCTCGAGTGCAATTTTTAGAATGGGCTGTGTTTGGGCTATGCTTGAGCACCGAGCTAACTGAGAGCACGTGCTTGAGGCATGCCTGAGGCGCGCTTGAGCACAAGTCACTCTATAAAAGCGTGCGGGGGCTAGGGTTTTGCCATTCTTTGCACAGTCGGACAGTCGGAGAGAGAGTGAGGTGGGAAAGGGAGAAAAAGTGGTGATTGGGCGTCTCAGAGTATCCTTTTGCCAGATTTGTTGGGTATAATGTTGAGGGTAGTATTGGTAAGACAAATCTGTGGTCTATTTTTGTGATTTACGGTGTTTGTGTATGTTTTGGAGATTTTATTTACATGCATGTTATTTTTGTGCACTCCATCCCTTTATTGTGTACATGTATGTATAATTTATCGGTTGCTCGGTGGTTTTATATGGGTATTTGTAATTTTGCCGGAATTTGTTATTTATGGACACTCAGAACGATATATATGTATATTTGTGTATCCATATGTTATGGAATCTTGAACCAAGCCTTGTATCAGTCCACATGCATGCTGTCGGGGGCAGGGTCACGTTGACCACGGCGGTCCAAGACCCGAGGGGTTGATATATGTTATCAGAGATATGTGGCATTGGTATCACTCCCGACAAGGAGGCTTAGTCTCGACGGGGACGTATGTGATATGTTGTCTCCTTTTCGTCGGCAAGAAGGTTGAGGTGTGTTGTAGTTGAACTGTCCTACTATTTAATTTAAGGAATTAACGAAAGTTAATATATTCGAATGTCGTAACATATTACTAAACTTAAGGTTGCACCTACAACCGCGGGTGGCATAATATAATGACTAGGTTCAGAATATATGAGAGACAAGGTACGTAGATGGCCTTAAGCTACCGGCCTAAAATGCAGCTAGTCCTTGAGCTGTTGTCTTGGAATACAACCGATATAACCAAGGTTACCGGATGGGTGTAACTCTTCCTCAAGTTGGTTTTATAATTTTTTGTTGTTTGATTTTGTGCATATTTTGTATTTTTATGTAGATTTATATTGGACTGAGATTTGAGACGTGCGGATTGGCTCAGGGATTTGGCGATAGGAATGTCTGTATGTATGGATGTGTGTCAAGCACAGAACATGTTTTGATTATATGTTTTGATTCCGCTTTCCTTTTTTCCGCATATAAGATTATGAATTTTGGATCCGGATGATAGTATGTGTCCCACGCGGATATGGTGACGGTTACGACTTATGCAATGTGATCTTAGATCACGATATGCTATGATACGATATGATATCGTATGTGAGATTTGATTGTAGTGTCATTTATTTTGGTTATGTCCCAGAGGGATGAGTTGATACGAACGATGATTTAGTACGAGATTATTTCTTAGTTTTCAGCGATTTTACGAACCTTGTAGTTTGTTTTACGTGATTGTTATGTAAAATCCCTTCTCTCTGATTTATATGTATTGTTGTACATATACGATGATATTTGTTGGGTTTTAGGCTCATGTTTTTATATTTTATCTCTTTAGATAAGTGGCTTGGATCTGATTGCAAGAGTTCGGACTTGATCTGACGTTGCTTTGTTTTCGTTGGTGAGTATGGTTGTTTATGCCTATTAGGCTTGTGATCTCGGGGGTATATTTGGTTATTGTGGATGGCGGTTGTGGGCCGTGGACTTTGTATTGAGAATTATGGGATATTTATGTTTTGTAGATGAGTTGTTTCATTGAATATCTCGTTTTTGACTTATGAATAGTAGGTTTTGTATTTTTTTGTTCAAATTGTATCCGATAAAGTCCTGTATGGGTTGTTTTGTGTTGGGTCTTGTGTATGTTTGGATTGTCATGCTCGAGTTGAGTTTTGTCCTTTTTATTGCATTTATTAAATTTTATATTGTGAACTTTTATTTATTAGCATGTGTATTATGTCCTGGGGACGTGACATATCTCTAGAATCTCCTTAATTGACACACTGTAACTTCCTATAGTCATGACAAAAGCCCAGTAAGTTTGGCACCCATCACATATCAAATGGCTCGTATGTAGAGCCAATGTCAAACTCGTTGTCTCGTTGTGACATTTTGTTGGAATTCAAAAGACTCATATAAGTTCTAGTTTGCCTGTAGCATTGTCGTCCTAGGTGGTACTTGTTACAGTGGTTGGACATTGGCCTTGAGCGTTGTGGCTTGATGGGTGAAGAACTCTCCACAATCCATTTGCATTGATCTTATGCGGTGGCCTTCGAATAAGATCTTGCTAACCATGAACTTTAATCTTCTCGGCTCGCTGATCTCTTCTCATAGAGTTTGGCTCTCTCTTGCTCTTGTTGAACATGTAAAGCTCCGTTGCACTTTACTATATGTCCTCTACCGCAGCGGCATTAACTTCTTTTGGATTAAATCTTGGAGACATTGGAATAACTTCCTAGCCCTCCTAGCCTAATCCATTATGACGCGCAAGGTAAAGTGGAATAATTTCGTAAACTTGGTGTCGCACTCTGCCACCGTCTGATTTCCTTGCTCAAATGTTCGAACTCGTCTTCCTTCAGTTCGTAGACGCTTTTTGGGGAGCATTTCTCTATGAATGCTTCTAAAATGACACTGAGAAATCTCATCATTCGTCATCTCCTTGATCCTCCTTTGCGCTGTTTGCCATCGATCGGCTTCTCTGTCTAGTTTGTAAGCCGTGAAATTCACATTCTCCTCAGGACAACTAATAACCTTGAACACCTTCTCCACCCTGTGAATCCAGATTTTTGCATTTATTGGATTTGAATCTCTTCAAAACTTTACTCTTTTGCCTGTAAAGCGTTTGAAGGATGTTTTGCCTGGCCTCTAGTTTCCAGCTCCTTGCCATTCTGCTAACTATGCATCTTGATGTTGAATGATCCGATCTATAATGTTTGATAAGTATCATCTGGGCTATCATCGCTTGATAAGTATCCTCCCGACTGGAACCAACTCTTCTCCCTTTTGACATTTTTCAATACCTGTCATGCAACAATTTTCAAATATATAGTTCCTTAAAATCTTATGACATATTTTTCTTATGATTTTATCTAATATTATTGCTGTTACGGTTTCGATACGAGTAGGTAATAAGTAATTAATAAATAAACCTAATTGAAAATTTTTCCTAATGATTAGAAACCAGATAACCTAAATATCGAGATGGACTTAACAAACCAAATTCAAAACAACGTAATATTTATAATGTTTGATAGCTGACATTGGATCTAACTGAATTGAACCGTGTACGGTTTCTAAAAATATAACTACCTGCTCAAAATCCAAACATCATTAGGAAAACCATTTAACAAACACACAAACCATTGTAAACACCCGTAAAATCTAATATGTCTAGATGTTTAAACGAATAATTTAAATCATGATTATTGAAAGTCCAAATTATATGATTTCGAAATGCTTAAATGTTGAAAGCTGAAATTAAATAGTGTCAAAACATGTGAATCTCAAAGGTCCAATCACTTTAAAACCTAAAATACGATGCAAGTCAAAATTTCGAAAATGTAATCATGCCAAATATTAAAGCTAAGGACCAAATGGCTAACATCGAAGAAAGGTTGTGTTTGCTTTTTGTAACCTTAGGGCAAAACATTGTTATTTACACATGAAGGCGGGCTGTATATAAATTACTTATCATAGACGAGATCGAACACTACTTTCTTTTGCCGCCCAGGGATGGTAGGTGCAGTGTTCTAGTGTGTGTAATATATTGGAATATTCGAATATATGGTTCCATCAATTTCCTACAATGACTGTGAACAAAAATATCGAAAGAAGAATTCTATAACAAATATCCAAAATTTTCTTAGTCTATTGCAAAAGTAAAAATACAAAATTTTATACCCTATGTGAAAGTACAAACTCATGTCAAGTATCAAAATAATGACTATCGGAAGACTTGCATGGGTTATCAATTTACCAGGTCAAATGTTATAATATTTCATGACTTTTCATCACAGATTCTTCCGTATATGAACATATATTTAAAAATACTCATTTATGAGAATGAATAAAACTTTTAAACCTTCAGTAAAACTAGACAGCTTTTAAAAGCCTGGCATAAAACAAATGCATTCAACAATATTTGAACAATGGTGTAAAATAGTGACATGCATGTATAGTAACAATAAAAATCATAAGTAAAAATCGAAAGATTGGAAAATTGTTTACAGAATGGGTTTAGAAATACATGTTTTTAACCTCTAACCCAATAGATTGAACTCGATAAAGTTTTAAAATTTCATTCATTTTCTGTCTCCCTCATCTTGCTCCTCTTCTCTTTCTCTCTCCTCTGTCTTTTTCGTGCAAAATTATTGAAAACAGGTGCAAGGGATCTAAAATGATCAAATTGGCATATGAGCGCCGGATGAGCGTGTATCAGACGTCGCATCATTACACAGGCACGTATGAGTGCTGCACTAGGCACAACTTAGGTGCCAACATGTTGCTAATTTTGCGCATGAGCATTGTAATCGGCGCATCTCATGTCACAACCCAGGATGTCAAATGCAGGTCGATAATAATATTAATCCCCAATAATATAAAATCATTACATCAATAATGACATACCCGACCCTGGGGTGATAATCCGTACACATATATAGGGCCTAAGTTAAGAAAACCCGCACAAGACCTCATTGAATATAAATCCGAACAAACATTATATACGACCTGCAATCCAAACGTCGCAAGGAAGGTATCCAAATAGAAAATCAACTCATTAACATAAAACAATAACTTCAATATATCCCATATAAGGATCAGGGCCCTTATTCGGCCGTAAACAACAACCATAATACACCCCTGAGACCAGAAACATACCCAATATAAATATCTCCACTCACCGATAGAGATATGTTGTGTCAAATTACGCCCGAACTCTTGCAAGCGTGTCCATGCTACTAGTTTAAAGGAATAAAACATAATAACGTGAGCTGAGGGCTCAGTAAGTATCATCATTGTATAAAACAGTATACATAAATTAGAGGAAGTGATATGAAATAACAACCACGTAAAACAAAACACAATGTCCGTGCAATCCCTGAAAAATCGAAGAGATGTCTCGTTCTAAGTCATTATCCGTATCAAACACTTCCTCCGGGACATAATCATAACAAATAACGATCCGGTCAAATCTCATATACGTTATCATAATTTAAGATCCGAGGTCACATCACATAATCTGAACCGTCACACATCCGTGTGGGACACATACCATCGTCTGAATCCAAATCTCATATCTCATATGCTGAAATCAAAGGAAATATTGGAATCAAAACATATAAATATAAAACATGTTTCGAGCTTAATATATCAATACATACGAGACATTGCTATCCCTCATTTGTGGGCCAAACCACGTATCTCAAATCATAGTCCACGCAAACACATGTAGAAAAACGAATCATACACAAAATTGAAGAACCAAAGATTAATAATACTAATTGAAGAAGGGTTATTCTCGTCCGGTAATTACAGTTATGTCGGCTACAACCTCAAGTTTAGTTATATATTAGGACATTTGAATATATTATTTTTTCTCTCATTCCTGACGATGGTTCTCTTTAAAACGAATGGGTTAGGTCGACTACAACAAAGCTCACATTCCTGCCGGCGGAAGGGAGATCACATATCACATACGTCCCCCCTCGGGACCAAAGTCTCACCGTCGGGAGAGGCGCTACAAATAACCAATACCTCGGATCACAAATCGACCCATAGGGTCTTGGACCATCATGACCCCACAAAGTAGTGACCTCCTCCCTCGGAAACATGCCTGTGGGCCTATGCATGGTCTAGTTCATGGTTCTACAACATACGGATATACAAATATACGTATATATTGCTCGAGTGTCCGAAAACCCTACAAATGACGAATACCAGTGTAAAACCACTGCACGACTAATAAAATATACATGTTTGTACAAAATAAATAGATTTGGGTGTATAAAAATAATATACATGTTAGGAAAATTTTTAAATAGTTGTCAAATATCATTAGATACAAAATTAGATCAAGGACAGGGTTAGAGGATACTTGCCTCAATTTTATTCCAAGAAGATTTGCCAAAAGGATACTCTGAGGTATCCAAATCGGGCCCTCTCTCTTTGCCAACACGCACCCCTTTCTCTTTCCTCCCTTTGCATGCCTCTGCCTCTCTCTCTCTTGACGACCTCTTTCACCGACTGCGGCTCCGGCACGGGCGACGGCAACACCCGGCGATGACGTTGGTGACGGACGGCGGTGCATGCATCTTTCGGTGACTCCTGTCTGATCCGTACCTCTCTTTCTCCCATTTTTTCCCGATTCAACTGATTTCTCTCAAAATCGGTGATGCAACCCCAAAATCAGCATCCACAAGGAGAATAGAAGGACTTACTCGCATTGATTTCACCGATTTCCTCAGACAAGGTGGCGAACGGACGGCGGCCGTTAGCTTCGATTTGATATTCTTTTGTCTACTCACACCGATGCACAAAATGGAGGGTAACACCATGGAGAGGGCTTTGTCGGCTTCCATTTCCGACGTTGACACCTCTAGCGCCGGCTACAGCGATGGCCGCGCTAGTCTCCCTTCTCTCCCATCTCTTCTTCTTCCCTCCTTTTCTCTGTCCCCAATCCCCTTTTCCAGTTTTCCTTTTATTATTATTATTATCTATATATATTTTCATTGATATTTTTTATTTTCCTTTTCTTTTATTGCCAAATCCAAATTGGTACTTGGGCGCACCTCGGACGCTATCCTAACAGGTCCAATTATGATTTCAAATTTTTACAATATTTAATAAATTTTTGTCACGACCAAATTATTTAAAATCATAATTAATATTAAAATAATTTAAACGAGATCTGAGATATTACATCTCAGGTGCCGTATATTCTATCGAAAGTATGTATGAGCATCCCCTTGGCATATATCAGGCGCATTTTTACTGCTTCAAATATGCACGAGCGCAGAGACAGACGCCCATTAGACATTGGGCCTGATTCTTCTCAGTTTGGTTTTTTCTCAAATTTTTATTGTACAATTATTTTTCAAATTATCTCAATATGCATAATAATGACATTTAAATTGAAATGAAAAGATTGAGCCTTACCGAACCCATCCACAAATCTCATTTATGCCACCTTGTTGGGTCTTTTTCATTTTACTAAGAACTAGAATTTTTAGAATCCCCAAATAAGTCAGCTTTGAATATCAGATGCTACTACCTTTTGCCAAAATTCGCAATTGTTTAGTGTAGAGTTTAATTTTTTCTCCCTAAGCACTTGCAACACAATTCTCAACTGTTGTTCTTGTTGTAATTTACTCATACAGT
>JAOVVI020012521.1:0-11664 GCA_028571085.2 Nepenthes alata | reverse complement strand
TCAAAACTATTCCCCATCGAACGCACTACCGGAACCTAACCCTCCATTAGCCCTCAAAGTCGCTCCCCATCGAATGCACCATTGGAGCCTAAACCTCCATCAGCTCTCAAAGCCGCTCTCCGTTAAGCGCATTTACGGAATCTAATCTTCCACAAACCTCACTTTTCCCCACACAATTATATTAACGTTTTTCTTACATTCTCCTTATATCTTTCTTTTCGTTGAGAAAGATTTCTAATTTAAATATTAGATAATAAATCGGAAAGAAAGTCATGCCAATTTTTTGACATTTTGTTTATTATTTGTAGTGTACATGACCCATGTTCACAAAGACGGAGACCAGACCCACTTAAGTTCGATCACGGAATACCCAACGGCCCTCTAATCTGTATAAGAACCCGGATTCAATGACGCATCATAATGTATCAGATGATTATTTTTAAAATTGAATTGTAGACTGAAAAACATCGATACTTCACAAAATTTTTAACTTTCAAGAATATGAAACAGGCTTTTGAATATTTCTAGTTGAAAATTTAATTTATGATTTCTTTAAACAACGTGTTCAGTAAGCTAAAGTCGAGAATTTTTAGCCAAACACAAGGAAAAATTTAGCTAGAAATACGCCAGACTAACTTTGTAAAATTTAACTATGAAATATATTTATTATCATTATAGTTAAAAATATTCAAATTTTACATCCTGTGATATTTTTCCTTGATTTCAGAGAATTTTTCATATAAAACTTTTAATATTCTGCTTATCTTATTGTTGGATATCAGATTTATTTAATTTGGTCTTTTTTTTTAATTTATGATCTATTAGACAAAAGGCTAGTCTTCCATATTTAAAAATCATAACACAAAAATCGAATATAAAAATTAAAAATCAAAACTAACATTCCGTTATTAAAAAACTGTAATTACTCAAATTTCTGTAAAGTATCCACTAATTTTGATCTTTTAAGCCTTAATATTCCTTAATAATTATGTATTAACAGAGTATTAAATTTAAAGATTAAATCAAGTATCACCTTCATTTATAGATATTTATATCAATTATCCACGGTAATTACCATGCAAAAACAATTAGGCAAGGTGGTTACCAAAAGAACGTGGACCATTTTTTTTTTTTTTTGTGAAAATTGAATAAAAAAACATGATCAAGTACTAAAAATCCTTAAATCATTTGTTTTTCCTATACGAAAATTCTGATTTATAAATAATGCAAGGAAGCCTAGCCTACACTGTGCTTGAAATATATCATACGCTTTTTCTTTTCTTTTTTTGTAAATAATATTTATCTAATCAAATTTGTGGCTATTATTTATATCAACTAAATTAAAATTTTAAGCCGCTTAGTTGAAAATTTTAAGTATAAAATTTCCAAATGACAATTTCAATTTGCTAAATCAAACATTTTTTCCCCCAATATAACTGAAATATATTTAATTTCTCTATCATTTTCATGTTGCCTCCATCAATTTGCTAAATCAATTTTTTTTTTTTTTTGTTACAAGTTCCATATCGGAGAGCCAACCCGATGAAGGTTGGCCTATAAATTTGGAGAACTCTCCCTCATACTAGGGTGTCCTTTTAGAATCGGCTCTCCCTTGTGTTTACAATAATATTACTTTTATTGAGACCGGTCCTGACCTGACGAGAGCTACTTGTGGAGAATTCTGACCGAAAGGGGCTACCTTTAGAGAAGCTGATCGAAAAATCGAATAAAACACCGTAGAATAAGAGTCGCTGAGTGAAAACCACAAAATACAGCTGCCAAAGTCGGCGGCCTTCGAAGGAGAGAGGAATGTTCCAAGTCCCACATTGGGGAGCCAATCTAAAGAAAGTTAGTTTATGAGTTGAAGAAGCTTTCTCTCATGCTAGAGAGTTTTTTGATAATGGGCTCTCGTATTGGACTTATGCTCGTAATTCTCTCTCTCTCTCTATAATCATGTGTGAGAGCTGGCCATGAGAAAGAAACCAGAGAGAATGTGGAAGCTGGTTGAAAAGGAGTCTTCACAATGAAGATAGAAACTAACAAGAGAGGTGGAAAGGGTTTGCAGCTCTTTTGAAAGGATATCATCAACTCAAAGGACTTCCAAATCTAAGACACCACAACACTGATTCCTCACTAGTAAAGATTCTGAAGTTGGTTCAGTGTCGCAGCTACTCTCCGAAGGAAGACGAGAACGAAGTCAAGAAGTAAGTTGGGGGTCTTGTAAAGCGAAAAACTACGGTAGACAACAACGTAATAATAGTATTGAAAGAAGCCGAGCTTTAGAAGACAGAAAATGCAAATCATCATGGACAACAGTATAAGGGAATGGTGAAAATTTCATAGGCGGCAAGGGGGTAACGTGAAAGAATAAGGGTTGTCAGATTGGAAGCCAAGTGGGTTGATAGTAGTCATAAGACAACGTTCAAGAAAAATTTAGAAGCAGCTGCTAACCATGTGGGAGAATGCGATGTTCACCCAGGAAGATCGTTAGATGACCAGTCACGCGGCTTGAAGACAGTCGAAGGATAGAAACTCCCGTGAAGAAGACAGTTGGAGGGTGACACGATTCAATCAACTAATAAAATCAGCCTTCACGAGTAACCTGCGGATGAAAGAATTAGATCAGCACATTAATAAACAATTGGACGGTTTCAACCAACTCAAT
This sequence comes from Nepenthes alata, assembly GCA_028571085.2. Taxonomy (NCBI): domain Eukaryota; kingdom Viridiplantae; phylum Streptophyta; class Magnoliopsida; order Caryophyllales; family Nepenthaceae; genus Nepenthes; species Nepenthes alata. The sequence continues at coordinate 8,999 of JAOVVI020012521.1, read as the reverse complement.
AATGAACATTTTGAGCGGCTCGAAAGAAGCATGAACAGTATTATCTATCAAATAGATACGTCTAATGTTGATAATTATCAACGAATGCAAGTGGTACAATAGCCACGAATACATACCTGCTAACTGAATGTGGAGAAGTGCCAATGATGCATCCTACAATACCACCTCCACTCAGAACATATGAGAAGCTATGGAGGTACGTGAGCCATAATATGAGAATTGATTTTCTTTACTTTCAAAGAGATAATCTGAAAAGGTAAATTTTTAAGATCCAACAATATTACCATTATTATCAGACTCACGAATATAAGAAATTGCTAATGGTTTTATTTTATATGGAAGGAAAAGCATTAACATAGTTCTAGGATACTTAGGCGACCGGAGAGTTTGATAAGTGAAAGAGGTTTAGTTAAACCTCACTCACAAGGTTCGAGAGCGTGGTCTACGATGATCTAATGGAACAAATATAGAAGCTCCACCAAAGTTGATCCGTGACGGAATATAAAACACAATTTGAAGGGAACGGAAGTCATCATAGACAGCAGAGTAGGGGAATGAAAAATTTTAGAGACAGTGTTAAAGAGGGGATGAGAGTGGGGAAAATATCTATAAAAAGGATAATGTAACAATGGAAAAGGAAGATGAAAATCACCTCTCGAGTTGTTTTGCTTGGAGACCTGTTATTGAAGCAATTTTTTGTTTTCCTTCCATTTTGATCATCTTTACCATTGTTGCATTTAAGCTGGGAGTTCCTAGCTCCGATCTATCAAGCTAAAAAAACAAGAAAAGATAAAGGAAAGGGGCCTACTTGATACATTCAGGCTGAGAGATGGGTGAAATTCCGAGATCAAATCCATGGGGAGAAGCCGCTGAGCCCTAATACAGGAAGAAGTTTGAAGGAAAACATGATGCTGATACCACTGAAGGTGATTAGCGTAAGAGGAGCAGCACAGAGGAAGGAGAATCTGTATTGGGTGGAAACAAAGATAAGACAACTTTATTGAGGCTGTTAATGGAAGGAAATGAAATAGAAGATCAACCGTTTGTTTGGTTTCGGGCGAAATAGAATACAGCATACCCTTCATTTCTCTCGGAAGAGGACAAATACCCGACGACTGAGAGATTGAAGGCTGTTAAGCTGTCCACATATCTCTTTGTTAAAACCACTCTATCCACATATTTGGTAAGCAACAACCTAGTATTTCAAAGAACAAGGCGTGAATAGCATCACCCGGCACCAACTCTTGTTCAGCCGGATCAATAATATGCATATTTATATTAATGATCGGTGACATTTTCTCATGGAACTTAGCTCCAGAATGAATTCAGGAAATTTCCTTTACATAAGGGCACCAAAACATGCTTCTAGGGCAACAATCTACAAACCATAAAAACAATTTGTTGTACTCGATAACTACAGGTGCCAAAAAAAAACTATGAAATAAATATACATAGGATGTTTCAATATTGGCAAAGCCAATCTTGAATTGCAAGCCTTAGGGTATGATCGGGAGTGAGTTGCAAGTGATCCAATCTCAAATTAGTCATCGGAGAAGTCTCCCGTCCATTTTTTAACCATCCGTGTAAGGCTTCTGCTTCATATGTAAATCCATCGGCCGCTACTACAGGGTCGTGCATGATCTCCTGAAAGGCAAGGATCAACAATTTAACCAAAGAGCCTGACATTACAGCTTCATAGAATGATTTTCTTGCTCAAAAAAAAAGGAATGCAGTTGATCATTTTAGCTTTTGCTGCTTTTTAGCATTAACCCAAAAACATATACGTAATATGGGATGGTCTAGACTCACTTATTTTCCCACATTATTACTAAATTTTCAGCACCACTTCTCTACCTTTAATTGTACCTCAGCCCTTAACATTATGCACAACCCTCTCCTCCTTAGGGGAGGAAAAACTCGTGTGCCACTAGTTTAGCAAGTACAAATCAAGAAATTTTCAAACAATCAAGAATCATATCAACCTGAAATTTATAAGTTATGACTAGCTTAAGAGTGCTTGTTGACATTTTCTGCATTGCCAACTTTTTAACAGTCAACACAAATAAACACTACTAATTAGTTTTTTCAGTCTTTCAGATTTTATAACTTTGCAGTTCTCAAACCAGCCACTAAGAAAGGCCTTAGCAGGCCTGTAGAAATTGAACTGCATGATATGATTGAAACACACTGGTAGCAATAGGCAAAACTGAGCAAACTGATCATTACGGCTTTAGTTGGTTTAGCTCAGCCAAGCTCAATCCAATGGCCGGGCAACAATATGCTTTCCATGAGGATGTGACAAAATTGGCATGCAGCATGCATTTTAATTCAGAAGGTTAAGGAGTTAATATCCTAATTCAAGGAATCGTACAGATCACCATGCAAGGAATACCATATCTGAATTGCTCACCCGGAGGATAGGACACAAAAAGAAAGATGGGACTGGCCGCTCTTCAGATGTATGAAGCTGCTGCAGCTCCCTAACCACAGCTGGTGTCAGCTCTGGCCGATCTCGACTGTTTGGTTCGCAGAATTTCAAGCCCATTTCGGCCAATTTACCTGCAACAGAAGTTGGCCATTGCCCAGCTGATGAATCTAAAATCAAATCCAGTTTCCCACACGACACTGCTTTACGAACTTCTGCCGCCAACCCCACTGGTGGCCTTCTGGTTAACAGCTGCAGTATTATCAGCCCAAAGGAATAAACATCAGACTTCGGAGACAAAACCCTAGTTCGATGAGATTCTGGATCTGAATATGGGAAAGCACCCTGAGGCTCCGCATAACGACGAAAACTTGGACAGCGGAGGGTTTCCTTTGTCACAAGCCGAAAAATTCCAAAATCACATATTTTGCAGTGTAGTTTAGAATCCAGAAGGATGTTTTCAGGCTTCAGGTTACCATGGACAATCCTCTCAGGATGAGAACAGTGAAGGAACAGCAGGGCACTTGAGATCTCAGAGATAATTCTTGCTCTATCTTTCCATGTAAGAGAAGTGATGCTTTTGTGGAAAAGGTGATACTGGAGGTTCCCATTAGGCAAATAATCACATACAAGGGACCAGACCTCTGGACATGCCCCAACTAAAGTCACCAAATGAGGATGCCGTAGCTTGCCTAGAACATGAACCTGCATTTAGGAGAAATTGATCATCCATTAAACTGTACATATCAGGTATCACAAAAGAAGCAGATGACTGAAAATGACAACAGTGACATGTCCATTATACCTAGTTGTCCTCATCTTTAACATCATGACAAAGAACTAGCCAACAGCCTAAGCCAACTGATCAAGTGATACTACTTGCTCACACTGGTCGGGAGGGAAGAAGAGGACGGAGACTTTATCCCCATTGAACAAACAGTGGTCATAACAACGAGGACTTCTCCAATTAATATTGACAATACACCTAAATTTTAATAGGACAAATATATATATATCTTCCAACTCTCTTTTTGCACTTTTAATTTTGAAATTTTGTTTTTGCCAATTTTATTTTAACTTTTGTTTTAGTAGCAATTTCCCTCTAGGTGAATTTACATGCCAACTTGACTATTTACAACTCATATATGATGAATTTTGAATTTTTTTTTTGTAGGATAATATTGGTGCTAAAATGAAAGATGATAATAAAATTGAAAAAAAAAACAGAAATTTGAGAATATTTTTGTTTATTTTCCCAATATTTAATACTCATTTCTCCTATTTTGAATGTCTTACGTTTTGCACCACCCTAAAATGAATGCTCACTTTCATAATTTAAACCATTGTCAGATACATGTCCTCAGTTTTCACTTAATCATCACTTCTCATGTTTTGAAGAGGAAACAAAGTAGCAGTAGCGCCCATCTTTTGAGTCATTAAGCCTACATAGATTTTTGCCGTTCCATATATATGACCAAAGTTAGAATGCATAAATAAGATATTACCAATATATTCTTTCTGAAAATTTGCCTCATTTACAAGGCATAAATAAGGAAACTAACTATAAAAGCCCCTTAAGAAAATCTGTGCATTTGAGTGCAAGGGAGCAACATACCTCTTTTTGGAATTGTGACGGTCCCTGCATGCTTTGTGGATACAACATTTTTATGGCAACAGTTCTATCCAGCAATTCCCCCTTGTAGACAGAACCATATCCGCCTTCTCCGAGCTTAAAGCTATCTGAAAAATTGCATGTTGCAGTCTGTATATCAAACAGTGAGAATTCTAACATCTCGGGCATATCGTCATGAAACCCAATATATGCATTATGATTTGCACCTCCAGCCTGTCTGTGACTTCTCCACCTATCAAGCCAATGCTCAGCTTCCACTTTCTGCTTTCGGAGCTTTAGTTTTTCTTGATGTAAACTCGTCATGGATGCTTGAATGAGTTTTAACTCTCCTGTTGCTTCATCACAGCGGCGGTTGGCCTCCTGCAAACGACTGTCAAGGGCAGCTAAATTCCTCATGGTCTTCTGAAGCTCTCCCGCCACTTCTAGTCTTTCTTCTAGTAGTCGTTCTTGATCCTGCACTGTGGTTCTTAAAGCCTCTTCAGCTTCCTTTCTGAGTTTTAATTCATGCGTATGAGCAGATCCAAAATCTTTAACCTGAGGTGGTCATAAAACAATAATTACAAATAATATATTCAGACAGTAAAGACGAAACAGAATCCTTTTTGTTGAAAATAAAAGTAAAATGTGAGATACAAACATTAAAATATGAAAATCAATATCCACCTAGTATTTGCTTTACTTGATGACTTTCCTGACTAACACTCCAGAAACAGAACGTCGAACCCAGAATTTATCTTGCAATGTTTGATAGTATAGACAAGATATAAAACAGCACATAACTGAGACAAAAGTCACAATAATCTTTGGATTCCATCACCGTATAGTACTTTTAAGCAGAAGAAAGAGGCGCTGGTTAACCTAAATAAAATATAGCTCTTTTATAGTATAGTAGGCAAGTTACTAGGTACACAAGCAAGCTAACAAGTCATATATGCAACATGTTCAACAGAGGAAATAACCAGAATCAAATTATGGTCAAATCACCTTGCTGATAGCATGCACTGCTTGAGCTTCCAACTCCTTGCGCTTCCGCAACTCCACAAACACTTCGTGATTTGAAACCTCAGCAGAAGCTTGTGCTTCTACAAGCTGACTATGTGCACTTTCTTCCTCCATTCTAGATTCAGAATCCAAAGAAATCCTCCTTTCAGCAGATGTAGTACATCCAGAGCCATGTCCAGAAATAGGACTAACTGAAGTGCAAGTACTGCATTGGTCACAATTGTTGACTGAACTACACAAAGGTTGAAGCGAAGCCAAAGCCTCTTCATCTTGAACCCGTGCATCCTGTATCCAATCTTTTAACCCAAATTTCATGCGGGCACGAGATGAATGAAACTGAAGACGACCTGAGCCCATGGGTTCACTTTTATCAAATCGCAATGATTTTGACCTTAAGCTTTCACTTTTCAATGCATCTGCTTGACAAATGTTTGGATCAAACCTTATCCCCTCCATAGCTTCTCTAGTCCACACATGTTTCCCCTTATTAATAAACCATATCTCACAGAACGGAGGAGCATTTTTGGCAGCATAATTTGCTTTGCTAGAACTCCTTTTCATCTTCATGCAACTGCATTAGATAACCAGCATCATGATACATGAAACTGAAACATAATTCTTTGGCATAAACACCCAGAAGACTCAACCAGGAATGGAAACATTCTGGAACCACAGTGAGGATTAGATCATGTCCACAATGAATTCAGTAAAACAGCAGAGACTGAATTCGATTGGAAGAGAATATAAAATATGCTTTTTCCAAAAAAAAAATTTATTTATATTTTGGCATCAGTAAGATACAAAAGATAAAAATTAAATATGGTCATCTAGTCTTCTCATGAAAACAGACACATATAGTAGAAGGTTCATACTTTTCAGGCACAGCTCCCATAACAAGCTTCCTAATATGCTGTTGGCTGATTAGTTCCACAAGCCCTTTTTGAACTTGTTCAGATTCAATTGTGATCACGCTTGCTTTCACCTGCAAGTAAAGGTCACCTTTATTAGATGGCTACAGCATACGTTAAATCACTGATGCCATAAAATCTCATCCCATTGGCATATAAGTGATTAAACATTGTAACAAATTAACATAAGATCACGCAGTTAATCATAAAACAGCAATTAATGTGAAGATAACTGCAAAACCAAAAGCATGAAAGTCATTTAGATAAATAAAAGAAGCACAGTTGCCCATGTTTTGTATGCCAAATTTCAAATGTCTTCACTAGACAAGAAATAATGAGAAATCCCAAAATTTAATTTTTGACAGAATAAAGGGCTGGAATTGACTCCACCAATTGGAAAAGGAATTCTAGCGACAAAATGTAAATGATACTGCCAGTTCATCAAATGCAAACTTTTTACACAGAAGATTGATGCTGATTAATCAGCCAAAAGACAGCTGCAAAAGCCATTGAGATAGTGCAATTTTGCAGCACACAAAATGTTTTCAGATAAAAATTGTATCAAATGGAAGCAACCTATTGCTGTTGTAGCCTGTTGAATTCTATCTAATTCAAATCACATAGCATAAAATCTATGCCAGAAAAATGTGCAAGTTCAATTAATTACAACTTGGAACCTAAAACAAGGAAATTCACCTTTGTTTTCGGGCAGATACTCAAGTAATTGAGTAGAAGTTTCCTTGTATTTTCTCTCTCCTCTGTCCTATATGCCGCCACCACTACTCCATTTGCCTGGTTTGCTGGTAGCTTTCCCACTGCCATAAACAAAACTAATTAGAGATGGAATTTAACTAAAAGCAGAGTCTGCATTTTGTATCCCACTGCTTCAATTCCACATGGTAAAATTGTTTTAGCAAGGCAGCAAAGTTATGAGAATATATCATCTGGAATCAAAGATGTAGTCCAATATCCTCCTGACCACCCATCCCACATCTAAAACGAGAAATAGCAGTAATCTATAGAAGTCACCGTTCTGAATTGATAGGGCAGAATTCATAAGAGCTACACTCTTGTAAAAGTCAACCGTTTAATCTGCCATAAATGTCCCCATAGCCAGAACAATCAACCTAAACTCAGTCTCTTCTTTCTTTTTCTTGCCCCCTGTCCTCATGTCACTTGGATTAGCAATTGCTCTAGACACCTAAAGCAGAAGGATATGCTCAGTACAAAAACACGTATAAAGCCACAAAGTATTCAGACAAAATTGTTTTGGGCAAGGCAGCATAGCCACTCATAAAAATATAACCTCAGGAAGTGAATGTATACTTTTATTCCGTCGCGCACGCCTAACCCCACCTCCAAAAAAAAAAAAAAAAAAGAAAGAAAAAGAAACAACGATACCCATAGAACTCACAGATCTTAATTGTGAGGACAGAATTTATAAGAGCTACACTCTTTCGTCAAATTTAACAGGTCTAATTTGCCAAAAATGTCCTCATACTTCGTAAGCACAGTCAAGTTAACCTCAGTTTCTTATCTCTTTTATGTTTTCCCTGTTATTCATGTATCTTGAATAAGCAATTGCTCGAGAGACATCTGAAGCCGTAACGGATTTATTTGCTTGTTTATTCAATTTCTCAGTCCCAAAACACGGGTCTAGCCAAAAAAAAATCACATAAATTAAAAGTCATCGCCGAAAATCTCAAACGTGAACTAAACGGCCAATTATAATGAAGATTCTATCGAAATCCTCATAAAATTATGCAATTCTTTATTGCAAAATCCAGCGTCGAATCAAGAAACGACCATTTTCTATATTCCTGTGCTAATAAAACGAAAATCAACTAATTCAACAAGAAATTACGGATAATTTTTTCTAAATTCAGAAATTAAGAAACTTAAAGAAAGAATGAGAGGCTAACAAAGAGTTGGAATCATAGGAGAAGGCCGATGAACGTGAACTAAGCATATTTGACTGTTGCCGAATTTCCGGAACGTCCAGTGAAGCAACGAAACGGCTTTGTCAACTGATCTTCCCACGGCCACGTGTACTTTCTCGCTCTCCTCCTCACCTTCGATGATCCCCGGCAGGTTCAAGCTCGAGCTGCTTGAACTCACCTCACCGCAACTCGCCCGTTCCAAGTCGACTTTGTAGCCCGCTGGCGAAGTAAAACCAGAAAACGGGTCGCCTGTAGGTCCCTGTGGGTGTGACGGCGTTAAAAGCTCCATTTCAGACACCGAACTCGAGAATTCCCGCTGAAGCCGCCGGCTTCGCACCTGATTTGAGAGAGAGAGAGACAGAGAGAGGGGCGGGAGGTAGGCTCGTCCGGCACTCAAGAAGGGCTATTTGGGGGTTAATGTTGCGATGTTAGACCTATCAAAGTGAAAGCGGAACAGGGTGCTCCCTTGTCGTTGAGCGTTGGAGTCTCACCCACTTTTTCTCAATTATTGGATCAATATATTTTAATATTGATCTAAAAAACAAACTATAAAATAGGTTTTTTTTATAATTAATATATCATAACATCTATATTATAAGATTTTAAAAAATAATTATCATTGATGGGTACATTAATAATGGGCTGGCCCAAAAAAAAGTCAACGGAAGCCCAAGAAAGACGGTCAACGTTCTTACGGCCCACTAAAGAGGGCGAGACCAGAAACTGAAAAGCCGAAAACCGAAACGGTCAACGCGGGCGTGAGAATGATCAAACTGCGATGACGACGAGGAGGGCGTCTGCACCACCCTCGCAGGCTCCTCCGCCCGTCTCTCGCGGATGATGACGCCTTTGGACTCTTCGGGGCTCATCATAGCAACAAGGAGGCTGGGCTTATGACTCGGCGACGAAAGCCCCCAATCAGCCTTCTTAACCTCCGCCCTGGAGACCAGAAAATCCCTGTTTAACTCCTCAGGATGCTCTTCAATGGCTTTAAGCAGCCACGCATAGGCGGAGCGCTCCGCCTCAGACGGCGTACCAAAGTACGCCTCCGGAATCTCGCCCCACTCCCTTGCGAGGGGCCACTTCTCCCC
>JAOVVI020012520.1:0-12202 GCA_028571085.2 Nepenthes alata | reverse complement strand
TGGCCGGCAACGCCTTGTAGTCTGCCTACCACCGTAAAATGATAGTTGACACACCGGCAATCTTCAATAGTTATTAGCGCGGCAAACGAACTCTAGCGACAGGAGTTCTCGCGCCCAAAATCTCCCGTAAGGGGCCTATAAAATCCCTCTTCTTCAACAAAGAGCGAGGATCAGATCCAAGACAATCGACTCTGCATCGCAAGCCTTAAGCTTACCAGCGAACCTCTGGATCCAAACCCTTGAGCCTACTTAGGTGACAGGAACTACGCCACCCGCTGCGGTGCACCTGGGGAGCCAGACATCCCACCACCCGCTCATTACTCTCTCTTGTATAAACAAACACGCACCATCCACGTATTTTTTAGCATCATTCCGCGCACTCTTAGCGTGCGTCCCATTTTTGTTTATTGCAAAAATTTACTGACTTGAACGTTGGAGTGACCTTGGTAGAAGAAATTTCGCCGGACCTCTGACTTCTTATTTGTTGATTGTGTTGTACAGACATCAGATTAACAGGGACGAAGACTGGACCCTTCCACGAACGCTTCAGAACGACGAGGAATCCAAATGCTCCCTAATCCGTACGACAATCGAGGACTCGGGACGCAACATTGGTAGATTAATATTTCTATTAAATTAGCAATGCATAATATTTTAATAGATAATAGGCTATGCAAGAAATAACCTAAATATTATTATTATTGAATAATCTAAATACTGATTAAAAAAATTATATTTTTAGTTTTTTATTGATACATGTATTTATATTTTTAAATGTATAAAGTATAATTTATTTTAATTAATACATATAAAAATATTAGATAACTCAAGTAAAAATAAATATTTAAAAAATATAAATAAATTTAATTAAAAATGTACTATTTGTTAAATACATATATTTATATTTATAAATTTATGAAATAAATTTTTATAATTACATATTATTAAAATATTATTGTATAAGTAGATTATAAAACATTAATAAAAATGTTACTTTAAAATAAATAAAAAATTATAAAAAAATATATTTTTAAATATTTTAAGAGTTTTTAAAATTTTAGTTTAAAATTAAAAATCTAAAAAAAACTATTTTGTCCCAATTTTTTAAATTAAAAAAAGATAATTTAAATTTTTTTTCTAAATTTTTTATTTTTTTGAAAATATTTGGAAAACAATCACAAATTTTTAAGTACCGAAAAGACCCCAAGATAAAAAGCGTACAATCTCTATAGTTGACCTATTTTATGAAAATAAAGATTACTTATAAAATATCGTAAGTGTTGGATAGTTATTAGCTTTGATTAATTTTAATAATAGATGACTGTTGAGTGTCGACTTGTCTCGGATCTCAACTTGTGGAGCAACCAGCCTTGAGAGCCTTATCGGTTCACTCCTATTCTTGTTCGAAAGGAGCAATATTAAAGAAAAAAAATATTTAGTTAAAAAGACACATTAATACCTGATCATAAATATTTTCCTATTGGTTTACTATTAAATTAACAAAAAAATTTAGATTTGATCTGTCTAAAATGTCAAAAAAATACTTGATAGTCCTAAAAAGAGGATTATGCATATGATATTACCAGGATAGAATGATCGTGTTAAAAGAAAAGCTAATACTCATATAATTGATCATAATTTTATATATACAGCTAAACAGTCATAATCTTTCTCCAATGATAACATTCGTCTCTTATCGTATAAATACTCCACCAATCTTGCTCAAGAAAAAGAGTAAATTCAGAAAATACACTCTCATACTCTCATCAAACGGCAACTAAAATCTCTGTCTAACCCTGTAAAAAATAAAGGCAAGTTTATTGATTTTTAAGAAAAAGCCAGAGCCAGTCCTAAGAAAAAAAAGCCTCAATTAACAGCGCATACCTACTGTACTCTAAAGCCAAGTGTCAACCGAGCACCCACAAAGGGCCTACTAAGGATATTACTTTGCAGATTTAAACGATCAATTTATACAATCAGATAAAATAAATTATCTAAATTTATTATAATTTTTTAATTTTTTTTAATATAATTAGATTTGGACAGTCGATTTTATTCGAACGTACAAGTCAACTATCTAATTCTACGAAGTAGGATCCTGTTTTCTCCCCACGAGAGGAGATGGTTTCTAGGGAGAGCACAAATGCTACCTATTTTTAAAGACCGTTCAATACTGATAGTGCATAGAATTAGTTTCTCCAAATGGTCTTATAATATATATCAGTTACTAATATTTTTAAGTTTATATTGATTTTAAGTATCGAAAGGGATAATTCAGGATTAAGATCGCATTATTGGTCCCACTTTAAATGATACTTAATATTTATTTAAGTTATTATTTAAAAAAATGGCAATAAAGAATAATGTATAACTATTTAGGTTAGCCAAAATTTCTTGCCTCTCTTGAGTCAAACCCGGACAACGTAGCATCATGCAACGAATCGATAGCCAATAAATGTGTCCCACGTAGATCAGTAACCTATCACCAAACGAGTGTAACACTTTCTACGTCATCGCGCGTGTACAATGTATTCTTAAAAACTCAGCGTTCACGAGTCTCTCTCTCTCTCTCTCTCGCTGTTGCTCAGTCGATCTCTGTTCAAGTCCCAAGTCTAGTACCTGCTAGCGCGGACGATTTCATAAGAGACTTCCTTACCCGGAGGCTATCTAGCAGCCAAGAGAAGCAGAAATCGAGGGAGGGAGGATTTTTGCAATGGCGTTTAGGGTTTTCATGCTCTCAATTCTCTTGCTTCTTTCTTTAGTTGCTGTCTCCTTTGCTTCCGAAAGTGATGGAGCTGATTCTTCAACAGAGTTCGTTCTTACGCTAGATCAATCCAATTTCTCTGAAACCGTCTCCAAGCACGATTTTATCCTTGTCGAGTTTTATGCTCCCTGGTGCGAATTTTCTCCATTTACATGTTTAGCTTAGGATTTACTTCGATTTGGCTGAAGATTGTTATGCTTGAATTTGTGCCCTTTTTTGTGGAAATTATCTTCATTTAGATTCTTTTGGTGGCTTCTTGTTAATTCACTGTATAGTTGAAGTAAGAGGGATCATGTGACAAAGTCGTCGCGGCTTTTTAGTGCTACAAATAGTAATATTGGTCTGAAAATGTTGTCTGAATTAAGTGATCAAAATGGAGAATTTATGTTTGACTTTAGGTTACTCAGAAGTTCAATAACATAGGATATTGTTTTTTGGAGGCACTAAGAAAACTAGAGAATTCTAGTTCGATCTAAATTACAGGGTTCTTGATTACTATATTTTGCTCTCCCTAACTAATAACCAAAGATTACAATTTTCAACTCTAATCACTTTTGACACATTAGGGAAAAGTATTTCGTCTGGGGATGAAATATGTCAGCGTTCTATCTCATCCAGCTGTCGCATTGGAAGTTTATGGTTTGCAATTGCGGGCTCCCTCATTTAGTTGCTATCCATATTTGTTGGGGTTCAGGTTCGACTTTTAGTTGAAGATTATCGATAAACTGAGTGATATCCTCATGTGAACAAGTTGAACACACGTTTAGATGTGGCTATAACTTTTGTAAGCTACATGCTTCCTTTCCATTAGGCATGGTAATGCAATAAGTTTCCAAAGGTGTTTGTTGGACAAAATAAGTACTGAAAACAGAGGCATGCGTGTAACCCATGCATGTATGCCCTTTTGTTGGCAAACCACAGAGAAAGAGAGGGCGAGCGTTCCTTTCTTTGGGGGAATACCTGCATTCACTCATATCTCAATTTAGTGGCAGCATCCACCTGCCTTCTTTATTTCATTAGCATTGCTGCATTGACTTACATGAAAATAATTTGGGAAATATGATTTCTCTTGTTGAGGTGGTCAATCTTGTTTCGCCTGTATTCATGGTTTTGATACTTTATCGTCTTTATTATAGGTGTGGCCATTGCAAGAAACTTGCCCCAGAGGTACCTTTTTTTTTCTTTCCAAGATTCTAGCTAGAAATTTCCCTAATGCTTTAGATATGGAGCATATGGTCCAAATTAGCTGACTGCAATGGTTTTATATCTTTGGAAAATTGTGTAGTATGAGAAAGCTGCATCAGTATTGAGCAGTCACGATCCTCCTATCGCCCTAGCAAAAGTTGATGCTAATGATGAGTTAAACAGAGAGCTTGCCTCCAACTATGATGTCAAGGGTTTTCCTACACTGAAGATCGTGAGAGATGGGGGCAAAACTGTGGAAGATTACAAAGGTCCCCGTGATGCGGAGGGTATTGTTGCTTATTTAAAGAAACAAAGTGGCCCTGCATCAGTTGAAATTAGATCTGCTGAAGATGCCACCAATTTTATTGGGGACGACAGAGTAGTTATTGTGAGTTATCTGACTTCTGTTTTTCCCCATCTACATGTTCCTTTCAGCGCTAGGCTTTTCCAAGTTTTTGACCTTGCAAGCAGGTTGGAATCTTCCCTGAATTTTCTGGTGAGGAGTTCATCAACTTCACAGCTTTGGCTGAAAAGTTACGCTCTGACTATGAATTTGGTCATACTTTGGATGCCAAGCTTCTTCCGCGTGGTGAATTGTCAGTGACAAAGCCCACTATCAGGTTGTTCAAGCCCTTCGATGAGCTGTTTGTTGACTTCCAGGTGTAAAATGGTTCACATCTCTTGTTTGCCTTTTGTCTGTATTTTCGTTATTTTCGTGCTGTTCTATGCAAAAACATATAGCTAATAAATTGGAGCAACATGCATGCAGGATTTTCATGTAGATGCTCTTGGGAAGTTTGTTGAAGAATCCAGCCTGCCTACTGTGACTGTTTATAACAAGGATCCTAGCAACCATCCTTATGTTATTAAATTCTTTAGCAGTCCCAATGCTAAGGTACTAAACTAGCTTCTTTTCTTGTACATAAAATGATGGTTCTACCACGTCCATTTAATGGTAATTTACCTTACTGATCATCAAATAACCAAAAAAAAAAAAAAGCAGTACAAATACTAGCTTTTAACTCTTTCACCTTGATAAAAATTGCTCATATGAATGAACCTGTTGCTTTTTCGTTTATTATATTTGTTGGATTGTGGCAACCATTAGTTACATAATTTCCCTAAATAAAATATTGATGTTAAATTTCTATCTTTAATGGCCCATCACCCCTTGGGGAAATAGGAAGGCCTTCATTAGTCACTTTCCTTCCTTCGAGGAAAGTTAACTATCTGAAGTGAGAGTTGTAAATATCCCCTGTTTCTATGAATCTGATGACAACTGTTTGTTTTGCCACACTTCTTAGATTTGTTGATCTAATTGATATGAATGATATATTATCTCCTTAGTTTTGCATGTGGATCATTTAGATTTTGTACAAAACTGGGGAAATATAATCCTCTCTAAAAATTGAACTCTTGACTTCTAATGTTTAGGTCAGAATGATAAGATCTTATAACAAGGCCTTGAATGCGATAGGCTTAAAGTTGGAATTCCCTTTTTTATATTATCTTTTCAGCTTGCTGTCATCATGTTTGTACCGTTTTTGTTGGATAGTTATTAACTGTGCCTGTAGTCATTATGTGTTTCTTTTACTGAACTCCTTGTTTACGTAACTGTGTCATTTGTTCTGGGATGACTGTGCTCACTGCTGGAAAAAAAAAATCCTTTCCTTTTTTTTTTACTGCGATTAAGCACCTGTTGCTTTGTACTACAACCCCTAATTGGCTTTCCCTGTATTCATTTTGGATCTCATCAACTGACCTTTGAAAGTATTTGCCTGCTGGTGCTTATTTGTGTTACACTGGAAAAAGAGTGTTGTTCTCCCTGTCCCTCCGAAAAGACGAGATAACTAAATTTGAGTTCTTACATTTTATAATCTGTGCAATATTTCCTCACAAGTGACTCTGGATTGGGTAGGCCATGTTGTTTATGAACTTCAGTGATGAGAATGATCCTTATAAAACAAAGTATCATGAAGTTGCCAAGGAATATAAAGGGAAGGGCATAAGCTTTCTGCTAGGAGATATTGATGCTAGTCAGGGTGCCTTCCAGGTGAATTCGCTTTCTTTTACTGTCTTTTCTGTTGTGCCTTTTTAAGAGTTTGTGTTTTGACATTAGATTGTCTGTCTACTTGGATGAACAGTTCTTTGGATTGAAAGAGGATCAGGTTCCACTCATTGTCATCCAGTCCAATGATGGACAGAAATATCTTAAACCAAATTTGGAGCTTGACCATATTGCATCATGGATAAAGGAATTTAAGGTGATGCTTGGTTAATCATATAGATTTGTATTAACAGGGATAAAGGACTATGTGGTTTTTGTATTGCCCCGTTTTGATCTTTTACCTTTTTGTCTTCTTTGTTAAGTATGCATGCATGTGCCACTGCAGTGGATTGGAGCTATTGAGGGGCGGTTGGGGGAGGGGGAGACACTTAAATGTCTCTTAACAAATCTGCTCTGCTGCAGGACGGTAATGTGCTCCCATTCATAAAGTCTGAACCTATCCCTGCGACTAACAACGAACCTGTTAAGATTGTTGTTGCTGACACTCTTCAGGAGATGGTTTTCAACTCTGAGAAAAATGGTAAGAATTGGTGCATGCATTTGTGTTTCTAGTTGCTTATTGCAATTTTTTTTTGTCATGATGATAGTCTTTTATGTGTTACAGTTCTTTTGGAATTTTATGCTCCCTGGTGCGGACATTGCAAAAATTTGGCTCCAATTTTAGATGAAGTTGCTGTTTCATTTGAAAATGATACAGATGTGGTCATTGTGAAGCTGGTAAGTTGCTTGTCTTGATTTTTTAGAATTTTAATTTTTTAAAGCATACTATTTATGACTGACAAGTATATTTGCTTTTTTATACATTTATGTGATGAATGAATTAATGCTAAGGAAAAATGATATAGCTTCTTGCCTTGGCCACCATTTCAATCTTGTACAAGTGTCATTCACTGCATTGAATTTTTTTGGCTAGCGATTGTATGATTATTTAGGTCAGTGGATAAAAATAAGTATTTTCTTGTGATCAATGTAGATATTGGCAGATATTATGAATATCAGTCTATATATATTGGTATCGGCCCCCAAATATTGATATTCTGATATCTTGACGATATTACGATATATTGTTGTATTAGTGATATATCCGATATTTAGTCGATGTATCGGTTGATATGACCTTGTCAGCATATAATTTTGAAACTATTTTTATTCGATATATTTAATACCGATATGTATTGTCTAATATATCTGATATCAATATTGTAGTTAATGATTTGATATCGATATTTTCATCCATATATACTTAAGTTAATGTAATTTTTTGCTTTGAACTTTTGTGGTAAAGTTTTCAGGGAACAAATTGATATTTTCTAACATCTTGAAATATTGTTCATTTTGTCAGTTGCATTGGAGAAAAGATGTCAGTCAGAGAATATGTGTTGATTCATGTTGTTTTCTTGTTGAAACAAATGGGTATGGGATTTTTGTGTGTTGTGTTTCACGGACATTTTTTAATGATTTTTCTCAATATAAGGGTAAGATTGAGTGCGTCTAATTCTTGTCGGAGCCTGCAATGCAGGAAAGCTTTAGACATTATTTGGGTCACTGGTTGTGACTCATGAGTCATAAAGGATTCACCCATTGCACTTAAACTGAAATTTGTGCTAATTCAACGGAAAATAAAAAAGGATACATAGGTTATTAGGAGAGTGAATAAGGAAAGAACTGCTTTCTGGTGTTGGCAACTCATCTAGGTTGACTTACTAATGCATTGTGTTCTTAATTTCTTGTTTCAAATACTAATAATTGAGATGATTATTTGCATTTATTTTATTTGTATTTTAATATATATAGGTATTAGGTTTATATTTTTTGATATTTGTGCAATTCCTAACCACAGGATGCTACTGCAAATGATATTCCGCAAGATACTTTTGAGGTTAAAGGGTATCCAACTTTGTATTTTAGATCTTCAAGTGGAAATATAGTGCAGTATGATGGAGAGCGGACTAAGGAGGACATCATCGATTTCATTCACAAGAGTAGGGATCAAATAACGTCACAATCCTCACCTAAGGAGGAACTTTGATTGAGGTAAATACTGTCCTCATTCATTAGGGGGATGTTTGGTTCACTACCTTTGCTTACAAGGAAAAAAATAATGCTTATCTATTATCATTTTAAGTTCGGATCAGGTCCACATTTTTGTCTTCCCTACTACATAGGACAAGATTACTGTCATGCCTACTTTGAGAAATTCATCCTCATTTGCTTTATTAATTAGTGACATGCCTGGTATGTTGAAGATTATTGGAATGATTTCTTTATTTTTTTTTTAAGTGGGGGAGACTGATGTTGGACAAGTGGCAGAAGACTTTACATACCTTTTTTTTTTCATTATGTTTTCAATTTTTTTTTTTCATATAGGAAACAATATCAATGAATTTTCGGGTTCTATAGGCCATTACTTTTCTTAATTTTAGCGGAATTATTATTTCCATATGCATTATTTGCTTCTATATTTTGCAGGCAATTTACTTGTTTTTGGTTATCTTTGTGATTGTATGACATTCTGGCATTTTTCTGACTCTCCTTTTCACCTTCTATATGAATTTAATTTTAGCATTCCGTAGCCTCAAATGAGCTAAATCCATTGTTGTCTGACATGCTTCCCTCAAATCTGTTACCTATATTTCTTCCAGCATTTCTTCATATTGGTGTCTTATAAATCCATGCCCAATTAATTCCAAATCTGGACTTGATTATAAATATGAGTTCCATGAACAGCACCTAATAACGTGAACTGTGATCCTCACTTCTTAAGTCAAGAGCTAGGCACTTCTCAGGTGAATTAATTAGTGGGCAAACTTAAATTAAGCAAGCCGCCTATGGTGCGTCTTTAAAACTCAAGGCCTCCAAATGAAGACATTCCATTGGTTTGGATTTGATAAAAAATTTGCAGAATCCACAGAAATTCTCAACATTCACACATCGAGCTTTTTTTATTTGTGCAAGTAACCCAAATTTTGTTAACTGTAACGTGTAGTACCAACTTTAACTATTTTTGATTGTGTGTGTGTATGTACACAAATACACACACACACACACATATATATATATAGAAATATATACACATGTATGTATGTATGGATGGATGGAGTTTGATTTGTATAATAGTATAGTATGCACTTATTGGACAAAGATGGTATGATTATTGAGGATGTGGAGTGTGCAGTGGAGCTCTGCATATCCCCGCAAAGGTGGAGATGGACCTCTAATCTGATCCACTTCCTGGAGGTAAACAAAAGTGTTCCGGAAAAGTTTACCATCTGGATTGGAGGTGTCCGTATCTGACACTGTACATAGCCTCCCTTCCCTCCTTTTTTGATCAGTGAGATCAGACTTTAGAATATTCAATGCGCCAGCTTTCTCTTGCAACACAGATGGTCCGGTTTCAGTGTTTCAATTTATAGAGTAAACTTATCATTGCACCAAAGCTTATATTCTGAAAAAATTTCAATGCTACTCTTCAAAAGATGGGGGGCATCACCCAATTATAAGTTTGCATCTTCTTTTCCAATAGGCCAAAATGATTTTATGACAATCAATGGCGAATGAATCAGCTTCTGAAACCTTCATCTCTCATTACCTCTTTCCACACCTCTCTTCAGAAATCACAATGCCATACTTCTCAATCTTAATAACTTAATAGAACAGTAATGTCTTGCTGTCAATTTCGGTTGATCGCCGAATGTCTCACCAGCCGTAAAATCCGTTGGAGTCCTTGATCATGACTGTAATGGGTGAATCTGCGATGGCCTGCTTTGTTGGATGGTGGGAAGACCGCCAAGAGAGATCAAAATCATCCGAGTCTCCTAGAGACTCTGATCTAATAAAGAGAATCAGTGGGTGGGATTGAGCGGGCGGAGATGCCCTATGATCTGCCAAAATGCATATCTTTTTTGTTGCCTCAAAGGTTTGAAATTTTTAATTGAAATGGGTCTGTAGATTTGTACATTTGTTCTCTTGAATAATATGCTATTTGTCCATTTGCATTTCTTTGAGAATGTACACATTTATCTGTGCAATACAACTACTATGGGCTGGTTAATTAACAGAGGTAAATCAATCTTGTATCCAACTTGGTGTTGTTTAGTAAATTTTTCGTCTTGAGGAATTATATTTTTGGTGGGTGAATCAATTTTGAGTCCAACTTGTTTTTTATTTTTTTATTTTTAAATTTGTTTTATGGATTGATGACTAAAATTTTTTGGGGGTGGGTTGCGGTGGTGGTCTGTAGTTTCCTTTGGGGCCAGGTTTCAGATCAGTTTCCATGGCTTAAAAAAGCATAAGGGGAAATGGCCTCTATTTCGTGGCGGAATTGACCTATACTCTATGAAATGGCTTAATTCATAGAACCGAAACTTGTTCTCTGTATAGTTTGGACTAGGTAAAGCTCTTTCGTGGGAGTCACCAAAAGAACATGCAAAATACCATTACTACATATTTTACCTCTCTCTCTCTCTCTCTCTCTCTCTCCTGCCTTCAGGGTATTTCAACTTGGCCCAAGCTTTCCCTATTACTTCGTCACAAATTCCAGTGTTTCATTTCACATCCAAAAAATCCCAGATTTTTTTGGTAACAATTGTTATTTTTCTCAGTTTTATTGTCCCGGTTTTCATTTGTGTTATTTTAGGAAAATGAGTAATGTTTCACCCGTAACATATTTATAATTTGTTGAAACCCAACAAAGTCATTTAACATAGCCAGTTATGATCATTGCATTATACTGCTACAAACATTATATTACATTAGTTTCTTACACTGAGTTAGATTTTAGAGGACCATTACATATCACCACCGAAATCCTGTTAATGGTATTTGCTCCATAAGTTGCTGATATTCTTGATTGCAGCTGAAAGCTTTTTAAGAAATACGATGTGGACATTAGATGCGGACATTATGAATGAAGAGATTTGATTTTATTTTTAATTAGAAGAGATTTGATTTTATTTTTTATTTAATTTTATTTCTAAATTAGAAGAGATTTGATTTTATTTTCAAATTAGTAGAGTTTTGATTTTATTTGATCTTATTATTATTTTTTATTTTTGAAAGTTATGTCATATTTAGTTAAAAAATTATGTTTATTTTTAAATTATTCTAAGATTAGGATTACTCTATATAAGAATCTTAAACTCTATTATTTGAGACATGCTTGATGAATTGAATAAAATATTAAGTGAGTGTGCTTTCATTTTCCTATCCCGCTTGGTCTTATTTCTTTCTACTCTCTACCCCCTTCTCTGATCTCTATACTTTCTCTGTCTTTCTTTCTTCTGTTCTCCTTCCCCTCCCTTACTTCCCCTCTTCTTTACATCAAATTTGGTATCAGAGAAGATTCCCATTTCCTGCATTAAATTATGGTTGTCTTTATTTTCTCTTGTTCCTTTTGCTTCTCACCTCACTTTGTTCCCTTTCCATTCACCCTTTCTCCTCTCCTGCCTTAACCCTTGCCATCCCTCCCTGCATCACAAAGGATCTAAATCAGCCATTAGCTAGAACTATTATTGTGAGTAGAATGGTCATGTCTACATCACAAACTCTACATTGTGTGCTCATTTCATTAGATAGGGGTACAATAGATGTGCAGATTGACAGATGTATGGGGTGATAGAGTAGTGCTAGAAGTGTCAGTCTATCCTGAGGATTGCGTAGCCACTCATCTTGTGGTTGGAGAATTGACTATAGAAATTTTATTCGGCGGGGGCAAGTCCCAACACCCCGGAAGCATTGATGTGGATATTATAAACGAAGAGATTTGATTTTATTTCTAATTAGAAGAGATTTGATTTTATTTCTTATTTGATCAAATTAGAAGATATTTGATCTTATTTTTTATTTGATTTTATTTCTAAATTAGTAGAGTTTAATTTTATTTGATTAGTAAAGATTTGATTTGATTTTTTTTATTTAAGAAAGTTATATCATATTTCGTTAGGAAATTATATTTATTTTTGAATTATCCTATGATTAGAGTTTCTTTATATAAAGACCCTAAACTCTATTGTTTGAGGTATGTTTGATTAATTAAATGAAATATTGAGCAATTGTGTTTTTTTTCTCCTCTCTTTCTGGTCTCTACCCATTTCTCTGATCTTTATTCTCCCTCTGTTTCTTTTCTTTCTGTTTTCCTTCCCCTCCTCTACTTCCCCTCCTTCCCTGCATCAACATTCCGGGCGTTT
>JAOVVI020012517.1:0-12204 GCA_028571085.2 Nepenthes alata | reverse complement strand
AGTTTTCCACGTAAAAACCCGGTGTCCCTTTCTCCTCTCCATAATCACGCACCCTCATACATCTGTGTTGCACAGAGGCCCCGAAGTCCGGAACGCAACATATATATAGGGGGAAATCAAAAAAGTGTGCATATATAGAGAACATAATACTCAATATATATATATATATATACACAACCAACAACCTATTTCTCTTCTATATGTGAAATATTAGAATCTCTATGCTTAAAAAACACATTTATTCTATGTTTTCTACGAAAATAGGTTTTACAGTGCATGGTATCACGAGTATAAATTAGATTTCAAACATAAAAATATCTAATTATGTGTCTCATAGAGAATTAATCCTCAACAGGATGCATAATAAGTCAGGCAAAAAATGATGATTTTAGTAACAAACGAATGAATGACATAGAAACCTAGTCTCAAGATAGAGAGCAATAATTAAACACAGAATTTCGCTATCCAAATCCGCCCCAAAGCACTAGCACACTCAAAATCATGTGAGATGACTTGAAGAATTAGAATTTACGATATTTGACTCTAGATAACTCGGGTAGTTTAGTAGTAGTATAATGCCAAAAAGCCACTCTATATGCCATGATATGGGGATCTAAGAAAAAATACAATCTCAACATCCTTGAGGATATATTAAGGAAAAATAAATATAAAAGAAAATATTTTAATGTTTAGATTGAATGAAAAAATGAAAAAAAAAAAGCATAGAAAATGTGCCAGTATTAATATTTTATTAAAAATCCTATTTCATTTAAAATTAAATGAAAAGTCAAAAAAATGGAAGAAAAATCAAATTTATACAACAAATGTACATAATTTCTTTTAACTTTTACAGATAACCAAACTATAAAAGAATTTTTTTAAAAAATTTAATTTCTTTCTAATGGATAGTGGATACCCAAAACCCAATCAAGAACTCCATTTTTTAGAATTGGGCCTACATCCCAGAAGGCCCACAAAACTAATTTGGTCCAATAGGCTAAATTAACCCAAGAGGCCCGAGAACATAGATCCATGGCCCAAAATAACCAGAGAGCTAAAATGGTCCGAGATGTCGGCTAGGCCTTGGAAGCTCAAGGACTCCATAAGAGATTCGAGAATTCCGTAAGAGGCCAAACACTCCAGTAAAACTTTGAGGACATGGGGCAAATGATAAGGCTTGAAGAGCCCAATGACTCAATGCTGCACAAGTCCTCAGTTGGAGCCCAATGACGTTTGACGCCAAACGTCCACAAACGTGACAATGACCGAGGATCTCGGTAAAGACGAGGACATTTGACGCTAAAGGTCCGCAGACTCGATGAAGGCCAAAACTTTCATCAAAGAAGCAAATTCTGAAAAGTCTCAAATGGTACGAGCTCAAAAAGGAAGCTCAAAACAGCCGAGGACGCCAACTCAGAGAGATGACGTACGCGAAGGCACGCGCGATCTCAGTAACACACAATCTCCACAGGGAATGATGGCGTGCAAAGTATGCGTGATCACTGCAGAAGTGACGTCTCACAGAGTAGGCCCACATGCACGCAACATTTCTACTACAGTAAAAGGGATTTACATAGTTAGTGGTAAGCTTCCCTGCACACGTCACCCCCACGTGCATGCTCCATACATGAAGACTCAACCATTATATAAGCATTCATTGTGCACATAACAAAGGATCTCAATTTCACTTCACTTGCATTTACTCCCATAGAAAGGGAAAGAACTGACAACTTACACTTTCAATTAGGAAAACACTTATATTTGTAACAGTGATCCTTAGGATTTACCGTACACTTTACTCTCCCACTTTTTACTCAAATACTTGGATAGTGGAATCATTCTTGAACTTCAAGTCTCATGATTTTTTTCTCTCATTCAGTGGATAGCTTTCCACATGAAAACGTCATGTGTCATTCTCTATCTTTCCCTTCTACTTACAAACATAATCTTTGTATTGCTCTGCATTCAGATCCTTTTTCGTACAAAAGTCAGGATCTAATGACGCAACATTTTCAAATATAAAATTCTAGGATAAAATTTTTTCTTTACTATTTCTCTTTTCTTACTATTTTCTTTAATCTTGACATACACTAAAAGAACGGACATGAAAAACAACTTAGCCTTAATTTCTAAATAAAACCGTAGGCGATAACAGCAAACCCCTCTGCAACCGTTACTGCCAGTCTCTGGCCAAGGAGTTAAAAGACCTCTAAAATAGGGCCTATTTTTATTGCCGAGAAATCTTTGTTTTTATAATGAACAATACTTGAGCACTTTGGCAAAATTGATTCAGAATAATAGAAATTTTATTCCCATATTTGATCCTTATAGGTTTGGTTCTTTTTTTACACAAAATAATTATTTTCAAAAGAATAAACATTCTTCCGACTTAGGTATTTTTTATTCTTTATATATAAGAAATAACTATTCAAATAATTATTACCATTTTACCCCTCATCCTTTTATCCTTCATTCGAAATCTTAGTTGCTTCCTCCTTTGTCTCTCAACCGTTCATCACTCTTTTCTTTTCTAATTCGACACCGTCCAATTTTGAGACTGCCGCCTATTACAAATATATCCCACATAATGTGGCATATCAATTATTAAATTAATATGATCCTATTAGTTTATATATAATAAAAGATAAATCTTTAAAAGATACGTTCGTTCAATACGTATCATTTGATGAAAATGATACGTTATTTTTTAATAGATGTGTCCTTTCGAGACATACCCATTAAATAAAATAATATATCTACTCAACAATTCTGCTTATTCTAGATACGTCTTTTGGGCAAAAAGAGTGACATTTTAGTAATTCAAAAATGATCATCTCTCCTTTTATAAAAAAAATGTCATTAACTATCATAATTGGGATGCACAAAATTTGTATAAATAATCCACAAAACACAAAGAAAAAAAATCAATTTCTAATTTTTTAAAATAAGAACAATTACAGTATTAAATAAAGGTTTAATATTTATAGATTCAAGTATGTAAATTTATTTTTATGCATAATTGATTAATAAAAAATATAATAATTAGGATCTTATAGATTAAAGTGTTTACCTCACTAAAATTTCTTATATATGATGTCAAAAAAATGGCTCGATTATATTATTTGATTGATTATCATAATATATATTGATGAGTACCTAGATCCAACTTCGAACAAATTCGAATTCGTCTGGATGGTTTGAACCGGCTCCGTTCACTACACACCACTAAGGCGAACAAGAGGTCAGCATGTCGGCAGGTAGTTGTCCCACCGAAAATACTCTAACGCTCAAGTTAGTAAAGCCTCCAAAGATGAGGAAAGTAACTGCTGAAAAGCGGGTGAAAGTAAGAGGATTGGGAGTGCTGGCTTGTTGAGGACGTGAGCGATCGATTTCTACTCACAGAGAGCGTAAGGAAAAGATATTTTGAAAGCGTGGAAGCCTCCGGGAACGACACTCGAGAAGCCGATTAGATCTCCACGAAGCTGGAGATCTGTGGTGAGGTTTAAAAGACGAACGCCCGTAAGAGTGGAGGAGATGATGGCCTCTGTCCAGTACCCTGTAAGCGTTCGTGGATGTGAGAACTCTTACTGTCAGAAAGTAAGAGCTTGGGTACGTGAGCAATCGTCTCTGTATGCCAGAAATTACTTGTGAGAGCCTCTCGTATGTAAATAAGAATGTATTTTTCTCAGAATGTGTCAACAAGAAGCTGTAAGCAAAGATCAGTCAGAAGTCGTCCCTGAATCAAGATTCTAGGGTTTACTTAAAGTGGGCAGGGTGATCTCTCTTCCTTGGAAGTCGTGATCCCCTGCCTCCTCCTTAGTTGGCCTGCCTTTCAGAGCTGATGCCAGTTGCCAAACGGACCAAGATAGCTTCCTTCCACGGCGGTCAGCGACTTTCCAAATCGATCACCTTCCTTTTGTGAATTACCGTTGAAGAGCCCCAGTTGGCAGGAAATTGGAAAAATCTGGCGTCTTTCTTATGGGAAAGGCGTTGATTTTGTCAATGCCCATTTTGGGAGCCGGCTGGGATCGTGGAAGATGCTAGAAAGGCAATTGCTGATTTTCTAACGGATCGTGGGCTCAAATTGGCCAAGTCCGTAACCGTAAAAAGTACTTATTGGGCCCACTGCTACAGTACATCCAGTCAACGCCTGAGTTGACTGTCTGCACGCTCGTTGGCCGTCTGCTAAGGTCTGGACGGTCAATGCTAGCGTTGACTGTCCTAGGCCTTTCATGGTTTGGGCCTGTTCTGCAACTGGGCCATTCATGAGTTGACCATTTTCGGCCAACGTTAACTTTGGGTCAGCCCATTTTCAGTATACCCATCACTAGCCCCCCATGCCGGTTGCCAGAATTCTAGCCTCCGGTATGTTCATGATGGGATGCCCCTTATTGCCCTTTGGTGTTTTAGGATCTCGGAGGACTCGATGAAAGGCGTAGAAGAGAATTTGACCGGAACTATTGACCGTCTGGGTCAGTTTTGGAGAAAAATATTGACCAGAACTGTTGACCGTCTTGGTCAGTTCTGGAGGAGAACGTTGACCAAAACTGTTGGCCGTCTTAGTTAATTTCGGAGAACAATATTGACCAGAACTGTTGACCGTCTTGGTTAATTCCAGAGAACAATATTGACCAGAACTGTTGACCGTCTTGGTCAGTTCTGAAGGAGAATATTGACCAAAACTGTTGATCGTCTTGGTCAATTCCGGAGAACAATATTGACTAGAGCTGTTGACCGTTTTGGTCAGTTCCGGAGAAAAATATTGACCAAATTGTTAACCGTCTTGGTCAATTCTGGAGAAGACTATTGACCAGAACTGTTAACCGTCTTGATCAGTTTCGGAGAACAATATTGACCAGAACTGTTGACCATCTTGGTCATTCAGGAGAAAAATATTGACCAAAACTGTTGACCGTTTGGGTCAGTTTCAGAGAAAAATGTTGACTAGAACTGTTGACCGTCTTGGTCAGTTCCGGAGAACAATAATGACCAGAATCGTTGACCGTCTTGGTCAGTTCCGGAGAACAATATTAACCAGAACTGTGAGCGTTCGTGGATATGAGAACTTTTACTGTCAGAAAGCAAGAGCATGGGTACGTGAGTAATCATCTCTGTATGCCAGAAATTGCCTGTGAGAGCCTCTCGTTTGTAAATAAAAATATCGTTTTCTCAGAATGTGTCAACAAGAAGCTATAAGAAAAGATCAGTCAGAAGTCGTCCCTGAATCAGGATTCTAGAGTTTACTTAAAGTGGGCAGGGTGATCTCTCTTCTTTGGAAGGTGTGATCCCCTACCTCCTCCTTGGTTGGCCTGCCTTTCAGAGCTTATGCCAGTTATCAAACGGACCAAGATAGCTTCCTTCCACAGCGGTCAGCGACTTTCCAAATCGATCACCTTCTTTTTGTGAATGTTATCGTTGGAGAGCCCCAATTTGTAGGGAATTGGGAAAATATGGCGCCTTCCTTATGAGAAAGACGTTGATTTTGTTAATGCTGATTTTTTAAGCCGGTTGGGATCGTAGACGATTCTAGGAAGGCAGTTGCTGATTTTCTGATGGAACATGGGTCTTTCATGGTTTGGGTCTGTTCTCCAATTGGGTCGTTCACGAGTTGACCATTTTGGGTCAACGTTGACTTTGGGCAAGCCCATTTTCTGTATACCTATCATATATAATGTGATAATAAAATATCCATAAATTTTATGCATTCTGTTTTTTTAAAAAAAAAGGTAAAAGAAATTTGAAAAACAGTGGCATCATAGTGACACCGACACTACACAGTTTTCATTCATCGCTTCAGACGCTTGCCGCTATCTGCCGCCACCTGCGGCAGTCCATGACCGCTTCCGTCGAGCCCGTCAATTGGCCGCCATGATACGGTCATTTTTTTATCAAACCCATCACCGTTGATTGCCGCCTAGGATAAACAGTTGCCAATTTTGGCGCCAAAACTTAAGTCGAAACATCACCGGTTGGCAACCGGTCCATTATCTGTCTAATAGGAATTGATTGAAACCGGTAATGCCGACGGTTGGCAGCGGCAGCGGGAGCGACGCCGGTTGTTTCCCATTAATGGCACCGAAAGCAAAAGGAAAGCGGAGGAAAATAACGAGGACGACCAAGGAGAAACGTAAACAGGGAAAAGAAAATGTTAAAAGTAAAATAATTAATATAATATTATATATTTATTTATTTATTTATTTGTTAAGTTTATATTACATAAAAAACAAATGAAATAAAATATCTGATGATTATTTATTTAGCATCCGCAGCCTAATTATTTGTTTATATGATGTGAATTTTATATATTATTTTATTTTGATTAAATATTATATGTTTAAATTTATACAGATATTATATAAAATAATTATGATTAAATATCTATATAATGATATAGTTTGATAGCCGTCAAAATAGCCTGACTAAATAGTTTTAATACGTCCTGAATTCGAGTCTTGGATAGATTCAGGTTCAGCAACTCCTTCAGATCCTGTCACCGTCCTAAGCGTTTGGAACCCTGCACACCATAACAAACGATAAAAAATCAGAGAAAAATAGCGGGACTCACTCTCTGATTTATCCTCCGACACACAAATCACTAACTTGCCTTCCAATGAAAAGAAGGTAAAAAATTAAATTATATTGGAATGAATACAGGGAAAGGAATTTAAGAGTAAGTATCAGAGGTGCACTAGATGTGAGTGGTTTTGGTCATAGAGTACTCAATGAGAGCGGCTTCCCTGTTCACTAAGTTCGCCGGGAACTTGCAGTGGAAGAGAGGAAAAAATGATTAAGCGCTTGAGAGGCTGAAAGCTTATGCGGCTTTGAATATGCTTCAAAGCATCTCTATGAAGTGCATCCCCATGGCCTTTCATAGTTGTAAGTCTTTGCTACCTTCCTTAGGTGGCGAGGCAGAATACCCGTCTTCTGAGGGGATCCTTGCCATTCATCATGTGGATGCGGATGTCATTCCAGGTTAAAACAGTCGAGAAGGAGGGTTTTCTTCCTCCGTAGAGATGTCACATGTTGAGGTTGTCGTTGCAGGCCGCGCGCTGATCTGAAGGCTTTCCTTTCGGAATGTGCCCTGATTTTGGGAGATTTCCCTCACAGAGGGGATTGTCATTTGCAGAGATCCTCAGCGTCGCGGCCAATTAGGATAGATGCCCGTTGCACACAAGAAAGGGGGCGTGGGCTAATTTCGGTATGGGTCGTATCTGTTTTGGATTGCGTCTGACCGTTTGCGAGCCTCCTCCTGTCAACTGGAGTGTTGACCGTCCTTTGGGCCAAGTGGGTTGTGATACATTCTAGGCCGCTTACCTCTTTAGGCTGGCCCGCTACAGCCGTCCCCATCACTAGCCCTTCATGCTGGTAGCCCAAATTTTTGACATTCGGCATGTTCACGATCGGACGTGATAGTTTGTGTTGTCTCCTTTGGTCTGACCCAAATTCTCTTTTCCACTATTCTCAGCGTGACCCCCCTATTTTTTGATTCTCTGCAGGTTCGCCCGACTAATGATCTTTTGGCATTTAGCGCTTCCTTCTGTATCCCCACGTGCTATAAATTGGGAGCCCTTAACGCGTATTTGTGGGGGCTTCCTCGTCAAGTGGCAAAATGATGCATAGACTTGGTGCTGATAGGAAGCATGCTGCGGGTTTAGAGCTTAGGTGGTGCATGTTCTCTGGTGTTGCCGTCTTGAGTCTCAGCACTTGGACTGCTTCGGTAACTTCTTTTCGTGTGGGTGGCTGCCAAAGAGATTTGAATCCATTTTCGATTCTTGTCGATCTTAAACCCGCATTCAAATTTGGACACTTCCCTCAAGCTCTCGAGGGAAGCCTTTGACGCGTATCTGCGGGGGCTTCCTCATCAAGTGGCGAAATGATGCATAGGCTTGGCGCTAACAGGAAGCATGTTGCTCTGCTTGCGAGTTCAGAGCTAAGATGGTGCATGTTCTCTGGTGTTGTCATCTCAAGTCTCAGCACTTGGACTACTTTGGTAACTTCTTTTCGTATGGGTGGCCGCTTTGGTGCAGGTAGCTGCCGATCAAATTTGAATCCAATTTCAAATCTTGTCAATCCTAAACCCGCATTCAAATTTGGACAGTTCCCTCGAGAGACCAAAGAAGGGTCCTCGTGTAGGTGACTGCTTCAACCACCCTCAACCCGCCTTGCTAGTGCATCTTTTCAAATTGGGACTGGTTCCGCCTTTTGTTTCGGTCACTAGTGGATGGGGACCTTTTCTCATGACAAGCCTTTGCTTCATCTTGGTGGGCAGTTCCTTTGCTTGAAGGTCTACTCGAAACGGTCTTTGCGGCTGGGCAGCCTTATCATGTGTTACTCTCTTTTTCCATCACTTACTATTCTATCATGTATTGGCCTTTGAAAAACTGTGTAACTTGTAAATTGAAAATTAATGAGAAGACTAGCAGTTGTTTGTGCGAAAAATTTCTCCATTGGCTGCTATCTTTCATTGCCATGCATAACTTGTTATTTCTATTATTGTCACTATTTTTCTTTTGCACCTTGGAACGGACGAGTAGTCGCAATTCCTGACCAGGCAACACATGGAAAGGCCGTAATCTCGGAGTCATGGGGGTCTAGTCGAAGAAAGAGGAGAGGTCATTGTCCAACAGGATTGACTATACCCTTGTCTTCCAAAGAGTGCGACGGAGCCAGAATGGTAGTTGACCAGATTCGTTGACCCTATTGCTTAAATGCGGAGAGGAACAGGAGACGAAATGACGGTCGACCGGATTTGTTGACCGTAACGCTTGAATTCAAAAAACAAGGCGAAGCTGGAATGAATGTTGATCGGATTTGTTAACCATAACCCTTGAATTCGGAGAACAGAGCAGAGCCGGAATGGAGATCGACCTAATTTGTTGATCGTAACCCTTGAATTTGGAGAATAGGACGGAGCCGAAATGGTGGATGACTAGTTCCGTTGACCACACCACTTGAATCCGGAGAGCAAAGCGAAGTAAGACTAGGAGTTGACCAGCTTAGTTGACCAAACCGCTTGGATCTGGAGAGTAGAGCGAAGCCGGAATAGGGGTTGACCGACTATTTTTTAGGGGTTAAAAATAAAAGAATAAATACATACAAAAATAAAGCATTCTTTGGTTCAAAAACACCTTTTAATGGCCTCTATAAAATAAATCTTAACTAAAATTTTGTTAAGACTCATATGACCCTGCATTATAATGTAAGAACAAAACATAATCATATGAATGAGAACCCTTCTTTATTGTGAAACAAAAAATTAAGTCATATATTTAAAAATCATATAAAAATATTGATAAAAGAAATTTCCTCTCCTTAACTTCTATGATCTTGATATATATATGAATTGTATTAAAAAAAATAAACCAAAAATATAAAAAATAGTATCACAAAAAGTACAAAACTTTTAAAAATTATCCATGCAGATATTTATAAACCTTTTAATTCTCCATCTTTAGATGAAGAAAAATATTTTATCACCTTTATCGATAATTTATTACATTTTTTATATATTTATTTATTACATGAAAAGTCTTGAATTGTGAATACTTTAGAGATATATATAACCAAAGTTTAAAGGCAATTAAACAAAAGTATAAAAGTCATTCGTTCTGATAGAGATGATAAATACTACAGCAAATATGATGAATTAGAAAAATATCCTGGCCCTTTTGCTTAACTGTTAGAAAAGTATAATATACGTACACAATATATTATATCAAGAATGTCACAGTAAAATGGTGTTGATGAATTACGTAATTATATATTAATGGATCTTTACCTAAATTTTTATAGATGAAAAACCCTTAAAATTGCCATTCAAATTCTTAATCGGGTTTCCAATAAAACGGTTTCAAAAAATTTTTTTGAGTAATAATGTAGAAAAAAATTGAGTATTCAACACCTATATATTTAGGAGTGCCCAGCATAAGTTAAAATATATAATCCACAAGAAAAAAATTAAATTTTAACATTATTAGTAGATACTTTATTAATTATTCAGAAAAATTTTAATGGTACAGGTTTTACTATTCTAACTATAGTACAAGAATAATAGAAATTAAAAATACCAAATTCTTTAATAATGATGAAATCAGTGAATGATATTTCACAAAATGTGAAGATTAAAAAAATTATGTACAAGTCCCTATACCCATAACTTTTAAAAAAATTATTATTTCGATTATAACTAAATAATAAATTAATGATTCTATCCTCACTATTGAATGAAATATAAAACAACGACAAAAAATAGCATTAAAAAGATATCAGAGAGAAAGGAGGTTTGCTATTTTAAATAATTATCTAATTTATCTATAAAAATTTAAATATAATTTAGTTTCTTTTCAACAAGCCATAGAAGATAATAATTCTCCTAAATAGATTAATATTATAAAAGATGAATTAAAATCAATGACATAAAATAAAGTCTGAAATCTCATCAAATTACTTAAAAGTTATAAAATAATTGGTTATAAAAAGATATTTAAAATCAAATATGACTCTAAAGATAATATCAAATAATATAATACTAGACTCGTAGCCAAATGATATACTCAAAGATGTGGTATTGATTATAATAAGACTTCATATCTAATTTCAAAGGACACTTTACGAATCATAATAACATTGATGACACATTTTAATTTGAAATTGCACCAAATGAATATAAATATTATTTTTTTTAATAAAAATTTAGATAAAAAAATTTATATGAAATAACCTAAATAATTTTTAATCGAAGGTCAAACGAACTTAGTTTAAAAATTAAAGAAATTAATATATGAATTCAATAATAACTTAAATTTTATAATAACATTTTATCATTTAATTTTATAAAAAATATCATTAATCAATATACATACCTAAAGGTCAGTAGGAGCAAATTTATATTTTTAATTCTATATGTTAATATATTACTTATAAGCAATAATTTTAAATAGTTACATGAGACTAGGATAAATCTTGTTTTATTTTAAGAAACACATTTAAAATTTATTTTAATCAATTACGATAAATCTTGTTAACATATGGGTCAAGTAAAAAAATGTTAAAAATATATCACACATGACGTTACATATAAATTATTAAATAAATTAAATTAATACGATCTTATTAATTTATATATAATAAAAAATATTCTAAAATGTACATCTATTCAAAACGTATTCTTTAATAGAAATGATATATTATTTTTTTAAAAATATATCCTTTCGAAACATACCCATTGAACGAAAGGATATCTCTTCTCAACGATAATATCCATTCTAAACGTGTCTTTTGGGTGAAAGGAGAAACATTTTGATAATTTAAAAATATTTTTTTTTATAAAAAAATATTATTAGCCATCAGAATTAAAATGCACAAGATTCATATAAACAATTTACAAATCATAATAAGAAGAAAGAAATCATTTCCTAATTAAGAACAATTACAATATTACATAAATACTTAACAATTATGAATTCAAGTATGCAAATTTATTTTTTTACATGATTAATTAATGAAGAAATATACTGATTAGGATCCTGTAAATTAAATTTTTATCTCACTAAAATTTCTTACACCGTCCTCATGCGAAAATTCCTCCCGTGCAACGACAAGTCCAAACTTAGAGATGGGTTCAACCAGGACTGCAACGTGTACTCCTTCAACAAATTTTAGATGTATGAGTTCAAAATTCGTCATTGTAGCTGCAACCACAGCCACAGCCACAACCACGACTTGACCAACTGCCCGTTCGCCTACCCTGGCAAGAGGCCCATCGACAAGAGCTGCAGAAGCACCACTACTCCAACAACGTATGCCTGAGGTATCGCCGAGGCGGTTGCAATATATGAGACTTTTGCGAGTTTTCACATAAGGCGTTTGAATGCTAACTCTACCAGCGTGATACCGTACAAAGGCAAGTAAAGATGGAAAGAATTGTAAAGAGAATGTTTTTTTGTGCACTTTGTGAGTTGAGAATCCTACCTTAGCAACAAGACAGCTCCAAAAGCTGTGCAGGGGAACAAATATAAGAATTCTATTATGCATAATATTAGCAGCCATTATTATAGACATTATTCTCTTCGGCCTCCAATTTTTTTTTCTTAAATAAGAATAAAAAAATCATTAGTACAAATTTTAACTCTATTCTTCATACTATTACTATATACCAAATATTAAAATACTAATTCTCAACTTATTTATAATTATTCCAAATGA